>JAHWFP010015870.1:88-29331 GCA_023313725.1 Lithobius niger | reverse complement strand
GCCTAATTCATTTTTTTGTGTTTAAGGGGTGTATTTTACAAAAAATTCGCCTGCATTCAAGCTTACATACGTTTAGGTTGAATTAAACGGAATAAAGGTGCCTAATGCGGCTGCCTTGGCCCACTTTGTTTCCAGATCTGCCCTCTGTCGCGCCCCCCCCCCCTAAACAATTCAGTCATAACGCTGTCACTGCCTATAACTCCAAAAGACAACGTAAATAGGTTTGCATCTGTATTTATTCGAAAAAGATTGTTAGCTATAAGGAAGCAAGGATGATTTATTTTGACGGTTTTCAAAAGTTCACTTAATTACCAGCAAAACAGTGTATCTTCGTAGGAATTAGCACAGCCGGCAGGCAGTGCTTATTTAGAGTTCGTCAGCGCACGAGAATTAAAAAAAAACTGGACAGGCTGCGGAGGGGCCCCAGAATGCAATGCTGCAACAATGGGGCAACAATAGGCGAGGCGCACAAGATCTTGCTCACTCGAAGATGATGCAATTATGCTCGGGCACGGGGAAAGTAACATTGTCGTGGTAGCTTGGGGCGGCTTTGGTTGCTGGTGTTGTAGGGCTGCTTTCGTACTAGTGTTGTAGGGCTGTTTTTCTTACTGTGCAGTTTTATTTTTCTTAGGGTGGGCGCATGGCCTAGGCCCCAATAAAGCATATTGGATCGGCGGCTCCATTGGATTGGATTGGGCGGCTCCATTAAATATAGTCAACCGTTGTCGAGAACCAAAATGCCATGGTCTTGGTTTTCGCTTTAAACTTTCAGTTTTAAACTGTATGGTGCAAAGTCTCTAATTTTGAGGCCTTAAGGCCTCAAAATTGGACGGCTGACATGACTGAATGATTTATTTACTTTTTCAATACAGGCTTCTGAAAACTAGTTGAATTTTGTTTCCGCGATTGTTTGCCACAATACTGCATCTGCTTGCAACAATGCAGAATCAACTACCCATCAGCTGATACACGCTAACTCTAGACACACGCTAGCGTGTTGCCATCAAAAAACAAACGTGGGATAAAGTGGGCAGAACCTGAACAGAAATACGCATTTCTAATGTTTCGTTTTTTTCGCAAACAAAATTGGGTATATAGTGGACATACCGTACACATGATTGACCAGACCGTAGCAATTACAATAAAATGGAAGAGAAAAAAGCCAACAAATTAACTGAACAAAAAACGGCTTTGCCTTTTAGAAAAAAGCATTAGAGCTCGTATCCCCATACTCACAGCTGTGAAGGTACACGAATAAAAACGGATTAGAGTTCACTCGATCGCAACGAACTATAATTTGAACTCCAATTCCAGGGAACAAGGATTTGTGACATGCCAGTCTCCATGCACACGTAGTCATGAACATCACTAATCAAACAATCAAAACTGTTGGATACTTCACACAAATAAAATACTCACAAAAAATACAACATACATATGCACATGAAACAGAACGAAAATCTGAAACATATACAAACAGACGCCGTAAACAGCAAAACGCATACACAGGATGAAAAATACATACACAAAGACAGGCAATAAAAACTGCCTTAATTAGGAGTATGCTTGTTTCACAAATTATAAATGCACACAAAATGCACATATAGCCACTCACAGGAAACATACTTAAAATATAAAACAACAAACACAGACAAATATTTAAAAAAGCCTTTACAACACCCAAATTAAGTGCACACAAACATACACAGTTACACACGCACGCAAACATTTAACATTTCAAACACAAACTGCGTTCACTTTCTGACATAACCACTGAGAAAAAACAGTCATTGTGCCCTGGAATTGGAGTTCAAATTATAATTCGTTGCGTTCGAGTGAACGCAAATCAGTTTTTAATCGTGTACCTTCACAGCTGTGAGTATGGGGATACGAGCTCTAATGCTTGTTTTTTCTAAACGGCGAAGCCGTTTTTTGTTCAGTTAATTCCTTAATTATTCAGAACTGCAAATTGACAATGGCGAGCGTTAGGTCGATATATTCGAAAAACCGCTATTTCTTGGGTTATAATTGTTCAATTTATGGCAAATTCGAGATCAACAATACTTTTGGGGCCAAGTAGCAATGTGGTAAATTTCGTAGCATCTGCCCTACATCTACACTGTAAACAGCAAACTGTGACCTCCCTTTTTTCCCCTTATTTTTTGAATACATTAGTTGATAGAATTATGTTCCTTTCAGACCAAATAATGTTCAAATAGTGTACCAAGTCGTACAATTAAAGGCAATTTGATTTGATTTGATTTGTTTTGGGCTCAACCAAGACTACAAGGCTGCAACCAACCAACCACCATTTTTCCAATTCGGTGTCCGTAGGCTGCGTTCTACGCTCCACCAATGACCCGTCCTTTTTCGGTACCTTTTTTTGAACACAGCTAGACGAACATGCGCTAACTTGTGAAAAACAGAGATGTCACGTAATCAATCACTGCATAGTAACCGCTGACGCAAATGAACACAAGGAAAAACGTTCTAAAGGTCTGCTGCAATTGCTTTATTCCTGCAACAACCGGAATTTTCATTGTGAAACAGTTGCTAATTTCCGTATAGCAGGAACGAATCCAAAATTTCCGTATAGCAGGAACGAATCCAAAAGACAGTTGTTTCGAAAAAAAGTGTGAATAATATTGAAATAATATAGCCTGGCTCTTAAAATACAAAGATGATATATAAAGGTGCCTATTCACGTAATTATAATGTGTTGGTTGCATATGTATTTATGCCCCAAATATGGATTCATTCACTTATGGGAATGATTACGGTAACCCTGCGGCTCATACGTGGATATTTTTTTTAACGCGGTTCCAGAGGTGAGGTCATATCGGACCCCGTAATTCAAAAATTCAAAAGTCAGTATTCCGAAACGTTGTAAAAGAGTTTCTTTACACGGAAATTAAAGACAAATTTACTAGAACTTCAGAATTTTACGCTGAATTTAACTTTACTGTATTCAGGAAAAAAATATAACTGAAAAACAAAGTTTTAACTTTTTTTTTAAATTGGAAAGCATCGGAAATAAACAATAACAAAATAAACACACAAAAAAAGATAAGCAAACATGGAAACGAATCAATAAGTCATTAATTTTGATTCAACAATACAGTTAGCACATTGCATAAAAATTTCCAGGTGTTCTTTGCAGAACAATTTTCCACTGCGGCAGACTGTGCTGACTGTTTTACATGAATCCTATCTGTGGGATTACAATTGGCCCCAAATGACTTTTAAGACAATTAATGCTAACAATACATTCAGTCCAAAACTTTGGTTTTTAATTCGACGTGTCATACGTCGAATTAATGTGGTTGTGCCAAAAAAGGGGCTAGGGGCGATTCCTGTCAGCCACATCTTCTCAAAAACCAGACACATTTGTTCAATTATGATCCGAAGAACTTAAAGTTTACGGGTGGGTGACTTGCAGTGCAGAAGGACAAAATGCTATTTGCTGAATGGGATAAGGTATCGCAAGTTAAACTAATTTAACCCTAACGATGTGTTTCAATGCAAAACCGTCATCCGTAGTACACCGACCGTTGATTACGTCAGTGTAACGGTTTGCTCTAATACGAAAAACTGCAATGAATAACGGCGTGTAACTGCGCATTTCGGCAAGATGGCTCTTCAATATTGCGGTTGGTTAGAGACTATATACGTAGACATCGAGGTGGCTCATCTCTTATCGCGAAGAACAATACAAAGTGAGTCGTCACTTACCTTTGGCGGTAATCTGGATGGTACACCGAATTTTTATGCTGGAATCTGGATGGTACAGTGAATTCGAGACGCGCATAGACTTTGTGTTAATTATTGCGCTAGCCACGCTGTTTTTCGGGTGTGAAATATTGCAGTATTTTATCACGCTTTGTGGCGTTGTTTCTTATTGAACGAGTGAGCAAAGCGAATGATGTCCTGTTTTTACAGTGGCGGACTGGCCAGGGAGGGAAGGGAGGGATATTCCTCCTGGCCTCTGACTCTTAGGTTTTTTTTTTAAATCCGCTTCAGGAAGACCCACGTAAGTTTTATCGGTTCGATATGTAGTTTTACCAACAGATTTAAAATTGCAAATAATAATAATAATAAACGATCATTATAAAACGCTAGTAAAATAAGTACTTTGTATTGAGTAGGCCTACAGGTATAATTTGATACTGTTTCTCGATCTCAATGCAAATTTTTCTCGAAAACAGAGTTCGAGTAAGAAGAAAACATTCCTCTCCCCTCCTTACTTGGGCAGTGATACAAATTTGCGAGGGGTAAACGGGTGGCCCAGATTTTTTTGTTTGTGTCGCCAGTCCTAATAATTATTGATACGTGGGGTTCTGGACCCTTGGGTCAAATTTCCCTCGTGTCTTTTGACCACGTCAGTTCTAATCTGTCTGTTGATCACTACCGTAGTTGCGGCCAAAAGCATGGACCGATTCGAATGAAATTTGGTGTATGTATTCCTTGATATAAGGCTGAATGAATTTAGTTATTCTGTAATTAGTTACAAAACATCCCCGGCAATGGTTGTTATAAATATTCTTTATACATTAAAAAAATTAAGCAGTAAAGCTTAACAAAAACTGGCCAAATGAAATTGCAGTGTTATATTCAATGTGGACTTTGTCACAATTTTCGTGTGATTATTTTAACTTTGTTAATACACCTAAAAAGTATAAATACATTTAAAGTAGTCAACTTCACGTACCCTCAGCGCTACACTACTACTCCCCCCCCCCCCCTAGGTTTTAATTTAGTGGGGGATTTTATGGAAAATGTTGGTTGGGAGGGTTTATGAAGGGGAGAGGGGGGATGAACAAGAACAAAGGGGACGGGAAACTGTACAACTAAGGTTTCAGTTTTTTTTTTTAACAAAACCAATATCAGCGTCCGATGAAAACTTGTCTGATCAGTGATTGCAGCGTCGCACTTAAGATTCTGGCTCATTTGCCATATCGTAGTAGAGACGATTTTTTTTTATATATATAATGTGCAATATACACTAGGAAACAGGCTTTGGGCCTATTGTAGGCGGAAAGGAGAAAAATTTATATTAAATTTGTATTTCCTCTCATTATAATGGCTTTGCAATGTTTGCTAATGGTCCTTAAAAAGCTGGGGGCAATATTCATTCGGCTACAGTTGAGCTGAAGCTTTTTGCTGGTGTTTTTTACATTTTAGCTAGGCTACGTTTCGTATTAATTTTAAGATACTTTCGTTTGCACCCATATTTAGTATCCGTTTCGTTATTTGCAGCCTTTTTGCGCCGTCGCCGCCGTTGTAAAATACAACGTTAGCCACCGTGGTTAAGTTGGCAAAGAACGTGCCGCCGTGGTTAAGCTGGCAAAGAACGTGCCACCGTCAATAATGCTTACATTGTTTATATTTATTGCAGAGTATCTTTCCTAGATTTAAAATATTAACAATAAAGCATTTAATTGCAAGCTAAACAATCACCAGTAACGATAGTACTTCACAACAATCAAAAGATTCGAAACATCCGCGGCTCTCTACGCTGCCTTCTACGACAATGTTGAAGCGCACATCTCTGGCACGTACTGCAACGCCAAATGCGAATTTTTTTTTTTAATTGGAATTATTACGATTGTTGATCAGCCGGTGTTAGCTTGGCTGAAGATAGAATTTAAATCATTTTAAATCCTAATTTTAAGCCTAATTGTTAGTCCCGTTTTAGTTTCGTAAGCGACAACAGTAGAGAAATTAGGCCTATTGGGTTCGATGTTAGGCCTATTTATTCTGGCAACATGGGATGGAGAGTGTAGTTTCCATAGCAATCTAGAAATCTTGAAATTACAATACGAAGCCAAATTATTGTTCTGTGATGTGATATAAATACGTAGTCTGCTGTGTACTTTCGTATTATATGAACGGTTTCCTCCTGCAGCGGCGATTTGATGTTTCAAATTTCAGATTCCCGTTGATCCCGTCAACGCCAATTTGGTTGCCATGTTGGCTGAATTCCTGCAAGCATTCTTTTTTACATGAAACGAATGTGAGTCGTTAACGAATCCTTCTGTTTTTTTTTTTCCCATTTGCTTGTCTTCCTCTAGTGGTTAAAGTGTTATGATCAAATGTTATTATTTCGTTGAGTTATGTCAAAAAAGATTGTTAGCTGTAAGGCAGGTACGATGATTTATTTTGGCTTTTTTTTTAAAGTTCACTTGATTACCAACAGCACAGTGTATGCTTCGTCGGAATTCCTTCACTATTCACTATTCATAATTTACAATGGTGAGTGTTAGAAATAAATTCGAAAATTTGTTATTTCTCCCGTAATAATTGTTCGATTTACGTCAAATTTTGGCTCAGCAATACTAATTAGGGTATCAAGCGTTGTACCAAATTTCATTCTAATCCGATCTTTCGTTTGGGCTCCACCCAGACTAAAAATGTGCAACCAACAGACCAACGGACCAACCAACCAACATTTTGCAATTTGGTGTCCGTTATAGGCTACGCTTCGCTCGTTCGCTCCGCCAATAATGTTCAGTATACCACGCATTTTTTAGCAGTGTCCTGTTGGTTCGTCTGGTGTTCGAATGTAAACGTCAATTGCACATTTTTTTTATTGTACCAAACGAAACGTCGAATTACTAATACAGTGTTAGTGCATCCATGATTTTTTTTTTGGAAACTATTCAAATGAAATATCACCAAAGATTAACTCTGAAAATAAATTTTAAATATTGAAATTTGGTAAAAAAAAAAAAAAAAAAAAAACACGACCAGGGATCATTTTTGATCCCAGCTATGGGACCCTGGTAACGTAAAGCTTGTCATCCCAAGTTAGAAATTCGAAAGGCAATTAACAGTTAAAATCATGTGAAGTTGAAACTGGCTAGTGGTTTAATTTTTATGTTGTACCATAATGCTTTAACATTTATGATTTTTTTTTAGTTGTTATAAGACTAAAGTTAACATACTCTCATTACTTGTAGCCCAGTCAACGAAGGCTCAAATTTGGCAAATGGTGGAATAAAATTCCAAAGTCTTGAAACTTTCCAAGGTTGTTCGGGGAGGTCTAGTAATGACTACATCAAAAGTTCTGATTATTTGGAGGTGAGCTGGCTTCGCTAGACCATAAAATACCCCAAAATAGGTAACTTTTTATTAGTTTTCCGATAATATCTCGGAATCTGTGGGTCCTAGCAGAAAACTGCTCCCTATAAAAGTTAAAGAGGACAAAATTTGCCACAAACTTGATTCTACACATTTTTTCTCTAGCACTAGTAGTTTACGAGATATTAGAGTTCTAAATTTGAGAAATCTCAGTCATTGACAGAGATGTGCTAAACGGGGTGCACATAGATTAGGTGGACCGACCCTAACCGCATTTAAGTTACTATGTCAATCATATAACATCAAACACTTATTTACCACTATACATATTTATTTGTTACATCAGGTTACTACACATAACATCGAATCGTAACTTCAAATACATATTTAACGTCTAATCAAGTCGAAGTAAACGTCCTCCTGAAGGTTATCGTCCTGAACAGTTGGTGTCAGGCTATTCAAAGTCACTGTGGCAGATAGCAGTGCAACTCACGCCTATTTTCCTGCACCCACACTTATTTCCACAACCTGTGGTGCATCTGCTAAATATGATATTGAGGACAGCTTCAGGGGCAACAGCATCTTTGGTTGCAGTGACATTCTGACTACACTCCCAACCCCAAATTGCAGCTGGTAGCTCATTTCCGATCTAGATTGGCATGGTACCTAATCCTATGCAAGTTGAGGGACGTTTAGTAGGAGAAAGTCTCTACTGACTCAAGAAAAATCTGTGTCCTGCCTCCGGTACATCAGTTTCCATCTAATGAACATAAGGCCAGGCTGATCAAGATGCCTTCCTCCAAACTAAATGGCAGAGGAGTAAAATACCTTCAAAGACCTGATAATGCTGACAATCTAATAGTCAGGAGCGTCATCACCAAAGCGAGTGAGTGACAATGTAGCCATTGTTTGGAAAGATGTAGATCTATATTTCTTCTTACAGCTCGAACAGCTACACACCGAAATATATTCTTCTATAAGCCCGGTAATAGAAAGGTAAGAACACAGGTATTATCTTCAACCCAAAAACACCAGAACGGCCTCAAAGATCTCATACTATTTGCTCATTCACAGGGTCCAACAAGACATAAGCTTCTTTCATGAAGGAGAAAGAAGTTGGTTACAAACTGCTGTTACAACGTGAGGCATTGCGTTCAGTAGCAGATGTGTTCAACCACTCTACTTCCAAGTATTAACATGTATCGGAGGTAGATCACAGTTTTTCACGACACCAACATGAAGTCGGATCTACTATTCCTCCCTCCCTCAGAAGGTGCAGCTTTGCAATGCTTATTTCGTGTTTTCCACCAACTGCAACTATGGCTGGGTAATGAGTTACCAGCTAGCTGCACTTTGGGATTGGGAGCCTAGCATAATGGCAATCTTGTACCTACTGCAATCAAAGATGCTGTAGCCCCTGAGGTAGTATCAACCTCATATTTTGGAGATACACCACATGTTGTGGAGACAAGTGACGGTGCAAGAAAATAAGCATGAGTTGCACTGTTATCTGCCATAACTGCCATGATGACTGAATAGCCTGACACCAACTGTTGAGGACAATAAACTTCAGGAGGAGGACGTTGACCGCGACTTGATTTGATATTACGATGCGATGTAATATATATTAACCTGGTGTTGTAACTGCATATGTAGTAAATAAATGTGTATAGCAGTAAAAAAGTGTTTGGCGTTATATGATCGTTTACTAACTTCAATGAGGTTAGGGTGTATTCACCTGGTCTATGTACACCACGTATAGTAGATGTCTGGCAATTTCGAAGATTTTTCAATTTTCGAACTCGAATATCTCGTAAACTACTGGTGCTAGAGAAAAAATGAAAAGCATCTTTTTGTGGTAAATTTTGTCCTTTTTAACGTTTACAGAGAACCTTTTTTGGTAGGACATCACAGATTCCGAGATATTAACGGAAAACGAATGAAAGGTCACCTTTTTTGGGTATTTTACGGTCTAGCGAAGCCAGCTCACCTCCAAATCATCAGGATTTCTTTACTAGACCTTCCCAAACAACCTCACAAATTTTCAAGACTTTGGGATTTCATTCCACCTTATGTCCTATTTCGACTGGACTATTGTGTGGTTTTGGGTTAGTTTTGTAAAGTATTTTGCATTTTTATACTGATTTTTTTTGTACGTACACAATTAGTATCTTTTTTTTCCGTAGGATATAATTGATTTCTTCCTGATTGTAACTGTGTAATCAGTTAACTGCTTGACTGGAAATTTGTATGTCTCGGCTTTTCACAAGTTGGAAACGAACTTAAAGCCGTCTTTTGGTAATAAACTAAATTATTCCCAATTAAGTTTTTATTTTTTTTTCCTGATTGTGCATATTCAATCAACACGAATGAAATTTTAACAATTCCGACACGTTAGCTAGAAAAAAAAAATTAACTGGGTTCAAAATAAAAACCCATGTAGCAGTAAGTATCCAGTTGATAAATAATTAGATAATAAAGAAAGAATAGTTAGTTTACGGCCCTGTTTAAATTAATACTGAGAAGAGAATGCTCTGTATTTCACTTTTGATAGTTACGGTATTAGGCGATCGTGGGCCTTTTGGGTCGACCAGGTGCAACCATGGGGTCGCAACTTGTACTAGAAACAATGCACTCCAAACTATTGCTTTCTGTACTTCTTCCGGCGCCTTGTAACGCCAACATGGCGCCAGCTAACGTCCTATTCTCGTTTGAATGAGATTCGCGAGAGGCCAATCCCACAATGTATTTATTTATTTATTTTATTTACACAATCATTGTAACGCCCTAAAAGTAGCTAAATAGCAATTTCAGATTAAAACAACAATTTTAAAGACAGAAAAAAAAAACAAATTCAACACTTTGTCGTGGACAAACCCGACATGGCCGCCACGTAATGGGTGGAATGAGTGAAATGAAACGATTCAACACTGGTCTAACAAACGAATGAATGAATACTCTTTTCATCTTAAAACGCCGTAAATATTAAAATCGATACAACCGTCGATTTCTAAAAAGTAAATAGCTATTGGAACATTTGTTCTAACTTTTTCCTGGAATGGGAAAAAGTTAGCAAACCGCTTTACGGTTTAAGGGCGCATTTATACAACCACGACTCGTTTTTGCATTCTCGTAGCTGGAGTTTAATAGCTATAGAAACTTGTCGTTGCCGTGGTAACAAAGTTACATGGATTACCTGGACGCGTGACATTAATATAAAGAATTCCCATTGAGTCGCTTCTGAACTCGCATTATTGACTTTTTTTGTTGTGAGCCGGCAGAGCCAAAACCGTTGGCCGTGTTGGAATTTCAGATTATTTCTATCTTCTAGCTGCGAAAATACAAAGACGAGTCGTTGCGTTATCGCGCCCTAAGGGGTCACTTACGCACTCGTCCGCACCTTCTCGCTGATAGAAGCTGCAAATCATCTGGAATTCCAACATGGGGGTAGAGGTTTTAGCTCTGCCAGCTCACAACGAAAACAGTCAATAATGCGAGCTCAGAAGCGACTGGGAAAATCGTTTCGTCACGAGGAAACCTTAATCTTATTGTCACAGATTATAAATCTGCAAGCATTCTGTCAAACGATGTCGGATTTAGCTAATCCAGGTAGCGTTGTTACCATGGCAACGACGCATCTGCCATCGCGATTAAGGGTGCGTTTACGCAGCGACTCGCCTTTGCATTCTCGCAGCTAGAACTCAATCGCGATGGCAATGGTGACATTGCCATGGTAACAACGCTAAATGGATTAGCTAAATCCGACATCGTTTGAGTAAATACTTGCAGTCTTATAATCCGTGCCAATAATATAAAGAATTCCTCATGACGAAACCATTTTCCCAAACGCACTGAACTCACGTTATTTGCTGTTTTCGTTGCGAGGCGGCAGACATAAAACCGCTGCCATGTTGGAATTTGAGGTGATTTCTAGCTTCTAGCTACGAGAATGCAAAGGCGAGTCGTAGCGTAAAAATGCCCTAATTCCAAATTATGGCCATGCGTGTTTCACCCTACTCGTCGGACTTAAAAGTTTCTCCAACGTGTTAGGGTTTCTGCGGCTGAAAGTATCCACCATAGCCAATGGCGGCGACCACAGTTGCAGACCGGACGTATCACAGATGGAACAGCAAACGTCCTCAATCTTCTTGTCCGGCAAACACAATTTACCATATATCGCCCTAGGCTGTACCGCCCACTCGATTGCTATCCCACTGGGTTAAACAAAGCAAGCCACAGGCATGCATATTTACTAGTCTTGTGAGAGCACTAATAGCCTGAAATTTAAGAAACTAGACTCGAGTTGGTATTAAAATTATCTGTGGGGGGAAAAAAACTTGCTCTCCTTGTTTATTTGTAGCTCTAAGGTCACCACCCAGAACGGATGAAATGAGGAGTTTAACCCTGGCTGGATCGTAAAGCCCCGGGAGTTACGGATATGTGTCTCAGTGCCAGACGGAACAAAGGCTGTTGTTTACATATTCATTACGAACCGGAAATTAGCTGTAAATGTTAGTGTTAAACGAAAAAAAGAAACCACAATGGAGCCAACATTGTGAATAGCTAAGAATGACAAGTGAGCAGCAGTTATGACTAGGAATGGATCGGTAACCGAAACCTAATTTTCGGTTTTTACTGAAAACCAACACTGAAAGAAACGGATTCGGATTTTGTGTCGGTTTTTTATACTGTGTTCGAAAAATCAAAAATTTATTTGTAGTTTTCATTTTTTTAAATAAGTATCATTTTCTGCGTATAAATGACAGCAAAGCTTCTAGTCATAAAAAAAAAGAAAATAGAGGAAAATGGTGGAACAGCCAGGCCCATGTCAATGACGCTGCTGAAAGTGAAAGCAGGGGCAAGTTGGAAGCTAGTAATACTACTGTTACAAAAAAAAAAATAGAAAAAAAGATGGAAGGGAAGGGTGAAAAACCCGAAAGCGAAACCGGGGTTTTGTGGGCATGTAAAGCCGCCCGCGCACTGAGCGGCTTGGCCGCGCGGCCAGGTCGCGGCAGCCAATGAGAATGCTTACCGTTTATGTAACACCACGCACTAATCATTTTCATTGGCTGCAGCAACCTGGCCGCGCGGCCAAGTTGCTCAGTGCGCGGGGGGCTTAAAACCGAAGCCGGAACCGAAGTAAAAAAAAATGAAACCGACCCGTCCTTAATTATGAAAATAAAATCATGTGTCATCGTGAGTCCGAGAATTGAACCCGGGTTTTGGGGGTTGGATTGTTTCTTCGTTTCATACTCAAATTATTGGTTTTCCACTAAGATCTGTCGTGAATTTCGGTGGTTTCCATCTCTGTTCCTCACCTTGTGATTTATCTATCATTAAAAACGAACGATGCGTGTATTTGAACTTTGAGTCTTTACGTGTTTACGCGGTTGTTCGCTTATAACTTTGGATCTAAAATACACCTACGAACGGGAAAAAAAATGCCCAGCAAACGAAACAAATTTATATATATCATTTGTGTTCTTTTATAGGCTAAGGTACGACCTTACTTCCGCGGACAATTCGGCCCATGACTTTACTGCCCACGGTGTATTCGCCCCCCAAAACCGACCGTCCCTCCAAAATACACGCAACCCCAAAGAACCATGCATTCGAGCACACATTTGGCAGTTTTTGCCCACACTGGCTAACAAAACGCCGATTTTCCTTCGCTTCGCTCATTCAATCAGCGCATCCTGTGACTCAAATCACTGGATGTACCGTTTTAAAAATTGGCACACTCAAGCATCGTTTCATGAAACAATTTTTCGCTGGCTAATAATGTTGTATAGAGCAGTGACACGACGTAGTTTTATTGTATATAACTCTATGCTGGAGCCTTAATGGGTTAGCTGCAAGGGACACTGCAGAGAGAAACAGAAGGGCGTTATACTGAAGCCGATGCTGTAAAGAATGATTTCTTAGACCTAAAACGCGCGATTTTTGTTGTTAGAGAAAACAACGTTATTTTAAGCCTAAGAAATCCACCCTTCCGTTGCTTTTCCCTCCATTTTTATGTAATGCACCTTGTAGTTATGCCCTCCAAAACCCATACTGGTGCCAATATGGCGGCAAATGTCACTGCTCTATTGCTTGCTGAAGGCCGTTGTACGGATGGGTGGAGTTGGATGCACCGTTTGCAACACTGGTACGGTTTGGTCGCACATGTGTATGCTCATGTTTGACGGAATTAAGTTTCGTCAATGAAATTTTCGCTTCGTTCACTCACTCAGCGACCTCGGACCTGACACAGCCCTGACCTCTTTTCCGGACTCGATCTCCAGGCACTGACATTTGAATATTTCTATGGGAAGTAAATAAATTGGCGTAGGCTTTCGTAGAACAAAGTTGAAAGCTATTGCCCGGCGGATCTTTCATGTGTTTGTCGCAGAAGGCGTGTATGCCGTGTGTGTATACTTTCGAGCACACCCGCTAACAAACTCACTATAAGCTGCACTTGGAGTCAAACTCCTTTAGCAACAGGTACCTCATCCAGTAGACTAACTACAGGGCATACCCTAGCACTAGATAAAGTACACATTTTGTTCACTGAACAAAACACTAGGGCCCAAGTCAATCTCGAATCGTTGGTTATTTTAAGACATGAGCCACCAGTGCACAACCACTTAATACTTGACAATAAATATATTAAGAAATACTTTCCTCTCATTGATGCCCTTAAACTAAATAATTTTGAGAGAAAAGTAAAGTCCCCCCCCTAAAACAACCCCCAGTGTAGTAGACTTGACGTGAAACCCACGTGGTACTGAGATTTGTAAGAACCGTGTCTTTCACGCTTGGATTTCCAAGGGGAAGCGCATGGATCACTGCTTCGCCCCCTTATTCGCCTTTTCTGAACGGGAATATGTGTGGGGTTTCTTTTTAATTGTATATATTAGTCTTTTATGGAAACTTAATGGTGGGTGACACGGAAGTTTTCCTAACTTTTTTAATTTAACCGAAATCTTAAGACGGAATAGGGTTGATTCCGAAATGTTGTTTAGTTTTATTTGTGCACTTTTAGGCTTTTTTTTTCTTAAATATTGTAGGAGTTGAAACCATGCGGCCAGTCACTACACGCAGACACCCGTTGACGCTGACCTGCAAGCTGCGAATGTGGCATTGCACACTGTGGTAATGGTAATATAGTATTGGAATATGGTAATCCACAACTGTGATCGCACAAAGGACCTGTAAACCAACAGAAGGGCACCTCTCCGGACAGTTTGGCACCGAGAACGAATGTGGAGAATGGGGAATCGACAGGCGACCCTCTCCTTTAGCAAACTACTATCAGATGTCCATGTCAAGCTCCAATCCAGCACAACGCCCAGATACCTGGCCTCAGAAGACGCCAAGATGACAGTGCCTCCAACAAACTGCACAAACTGCAGCTAAGCTGGAAAAAAAACACGTTCGGTTTTTCAGGGGACAGAGATAGACCACGAACAGCCAGACGGGTAACAACTAGGTCTAGAGCTATCTGGGCACAGTTGCAAGACCAACGAGGCTGCTGGCCATAAACCACAGGGTCATGTCGTCAGCGCAGCAGACAACATTGGCGCTGTGTCTCATCTCAAGCAGAACCACATTGATCACCACAGCAAACAGAACCGGACCGAGGCAATTTCTTTGAGGTAGGCCTCGATCTAATTCTGTTTATGCAGACCAATACCCATTGACTCTGGTGACTAATGGGCGGTGGCTGAGTAAGGCCAGGATGGCATTGGATAGCTTGCTACCAACACCAACAGTGATGAGGGAAACACGGACCCAATCAGCACTCTCTGTGTCATACACAGATTTAATGTCTAAGTAAACTGCGACGACTGTGTACCCGTGAGCCCATACTTCACGAATGCCAGAGAGAAGGAAAAGAATACCATCCTGCGCACCTCTGCACGAGTCACCGAACAAGCATTTGCTCGTAGATCTTTCACCACATGACAGCAACGCAATAGGTCTGTAGTTCGTTAATCGGAGCACAACCTTCCACGTTTGCAAACCAGTACGAGTACTGTAAAAAGGCAAGAGGGTGGGACCGCACCTCCATCTAACAAGCCCTGCAAAAAATCCAGGTACTTAGTCTTAGCATTGTTAGACACAAAGCACAAAAACGCGTACGAAAGATTGTCAACCCTGAACGTGATGTGCAGCACACACTTCTGCAAAGCAGTGGTAAACTCACACACGTGAAAGGTAATATCAGTCATGTTAAATTCAGCACACTGCTGCAGATGGGGAGTGCACCACCTACAGGGAGTGCATAAACTGTAGATAAACGGGGACTGAAACCATCAGCCATCGCTTCACCTTTGTGGACGAAGCGCTTTCCAAACAAAGGACATGGAACCCACAGCCGAAATTTTGTTACACAGACGTTCACCATACTGCACCTTATCAGCACGAAGAATAAATGCAGATTCGTGGCAAACAGCTTTGTACACAAGCCAAGCACCAGTTGTAAGCCCTCCGCCAATCCCTCACAGCAACTGTGTATTTCATTGTCCACCACACAGGATTAGGGGAACCAGGTCTGTCCTTGTGCTTGCGAACGATGAGGACCAGGAATAGACCACAAGACCACAGGTTAATGATCGCAACCACGCAGATCGTCCGAGACTGTGGACCTAAAGGCGTCAGCAATCTCGGATGAGCAAAGAAAAAAGTCAAGTACTGATTCTTGCAAGTGGCCCCCTTGCCACTGAACAAACATCGGGATCACCCTGAAATTTAGGTCTTCAAGCACAGAAGCCAACTGACACCCACGAGGATTACAGCGAGCAAGGCCCAGTCGAAATGGTAGGCATTGAACCTGGACATTCACGGTGTTGCCATACTAGATAGGGCCATTTTACAAAAACACGAATGCGGGTCCGATGGCTATATCTAATGCAGTCTATGTTGCTATATCTAATTGCTATATCTAATGCAGTCAGAAATGTCCAAGCCCTGCGCCAGTCGAGTCTCCTGAATACCCAAAATATCGACGTGTAGCAACTGATTTTCCCATTTGTCAGCCTTATTGTTATGCCCCTGGCATTCCAGGGGCCCAACAAAATCGATTAAACCACTACACTTCCGCCCCCCCCCCAACCCCCGCTCCAACTTCCTTCCCGTTGTTCACTTCAAAATCTCCTCCTGTACATTCACTGGCATTTCCATCAGTACTACCACTCATACTTAGCCCCAAATCGACATCTACTACCAAAACTGAATTAATGTTACTTAAATTGTTACTTAACACTAAGCCATTCTCGCTAATGTTAGCTTCATTGCATTCCTCATCACATCACATGCTGCCTCCTCGAGAGGGTGGCAGTAGCTGTGCTGGTTACACACGTACATGAGGCACACGCACACGCACACGTACAATCATGCGCTTTGTGCGGCGAGATGCCTTTTTCCATTTACAGGCAGTGTGTAACAGTCCTGTTGAATTGACTCACTTTCTGATGCATCTTGTTTAGACTCTCTTGTACTGATACCTTGGAACACTGGCACACTAGCACTTGCACTTTTGCGCACTTTCACTCTCGTGCTCTCTCCTTCACCACAGTGGTCGTCGGCACTGGCACTGGTCACTTCAGTTTGTGCCGCTGCGATTATTGCGGTATTGTGAAGATGCGGGCACAGATCACGGGGATTCCTGAAGCAACCACATTCCTTGCACGGCACGCTCGCGAAAATAACCTCGCAGCCAACAACAGAGGCAGCGTAGCAGACGGTCTGAAATAGACACAAGCATCGGGATTCCCCTGAAACCATAGGTCCTGCAATTATTATCCGGATCCGTGCACCATATGTAAACAGATCCTACCACATGACTGGGCCATCATATTAAGAACACAGCCGCAGCAAAACGCTCTCAACAATGGAAGGATCAGAAAGAAGGTGCGAAGTCATCCTTGAAATCTCCGACAACACCAACAATCAACCCCTGCTTCAAACCAAGGCATCTACCCCTTCCCTGCCTTCACTAACCACCCCTACTACGCACAAGGCCACTGCAATTGGTTCCGGGAACTCTCAAGAACCGGCTCTCTCTTCAACAACGTCGACTCAGGAAGGAACCCAACCTCCAGAATCCTCTGCCCAGCTTCCTTCGACTGTCATTTCTCAGGGTCTTGACGTACACCCCAGGAACCAACCCGCTTCTAAGACCCGGCTTTTTTTCTAGGCGTAATCCAACACAAACTGGACCTCAACAAAGAAGAAGTAGCAAGACTAAGAAAAAACTGCGCTCCAATCTCCACGGAGTTTGCTGCTGCTAAAGCCAAGATCTCTAGCGCTGAAAAAATCTTCAATCCACAATGGACCAACATAGCCAATTTATTGGAAAGCAACACTAAACTTCGCTTCAGGGTGGAATTAGCGGACACTAAATTCCGCAGACTCTCGCCCCTTCCCCTCGCTGGAAAAGACCAATATTTAAGATCCATCAAACCCAACCGCCACTCCGTGCTCCCACGAAACCCAAGCTCCCAACGTTGGACAAAGATACTCAAACTCAAAACTTCACTCCACTTCTTCAAGTCCGTATCGGCAATCACACAATAAGCTATGAGCCACGGCCAATTTCCACATCAGCAATTCTTCAGCCCTGCATTCTACTTGAAAACATCAGGTGTCAACAGGCATCAATTTCTAAAGAGTTGATCCGAGCAAATCAAGCCATGCCGGAAGATTAATATATAGCCCGACAGGTCTGGCAATGGGACAACGTCCTAAGATTCACGCCATGGAAACGGGACATGCGATTTGTTTCAAATACAAGAACACGCACTCTTCCATGAACCCTCTGCCGTTCACGTGCGAAGGGATACAGCTTCTCCTTCGTTGCACGTCCCTAAACACTGACCCTCTCCTTACGTTCCGTGCCTACCTTCCGGAATGGGCTCTCCAAAACCTTCAACACTGACTGTTTTTGTTAGCTCATTCCTGAACTTTTCAATCAAGCCGTCTTTTTAGAACTCACAAGATCATCCTGCAATCCCTTACCTTCGACGCAACTGCAAAATTCAAGGACAATCCCAACCATTAATAATCTTCAAATCACACATTCTTAAGTGAATTGTCAATACCCTAATGTGACCTTCAAACGTCTCCGGTTCGACAATCAACGTACCCTCATGGTACCATTCAACCAAGTAACCCGTGGATTTGAACCCATCAATCTTCAAGGTAATTCCCACTCTTTTCAATTTCGTAAAAATAAAAATAATAAAAAAATAAATAATAATGAGGAGGAAACATTCCGAATCCACCTAGCTGACTCGCTTCAGCAATGGCTGGATTTCTCCCCACTTAGATGGCTTCACGCAATCATCTACTCTGGCCACTCGGTTGACTATCGTCCAAAAATCGATCAACGAGCCTCTGGGGACCCTGTTCGCACCCTTGGGAACTCATCACGATGGTGCCCGCCACCTAAACGACGAGGTCATCTGTAATGCAAGAATTTTACAGGTAGTGTATTTTTCTTTCCCCGGCAACAAGAAAGCCCAATTTTACCTGGATGGGAGGTCAAAATTGGTTTCTATTGCCTAAAGACTACCTGTAAATCTCCTACCCAACCTCCCCTCTTGAGTCACCAATCGTGACATATCGAGAGGAAAAGAGATGGCAGCTGGCTTGTCCATGCGCCATTTATAGGAGGCCTGGGCACGCTACGCATGCACAATGGGTGGGCAAATTGGGCGTATTTACGTTTTTATTTCCTCCAGGGTAACAGGCATCCAGGAACTGAATGCAAGAAATTTACAGGTAGTGTATTTTGCCCTTTAGGCAATAGGAACCAATTTTGACCTCCTATTCAGGTACAATTGGGCTTTTTTTTAGACGTTTTCTCTAATTAATTAATCGAGTTCAGTTTAGACTTTTAGGCTATAATGAATGACGATCAAATGCTGTGTGCCCCCTGCAAAAAAAAATAATTTTTTTTTTACTCGGATATCGAAAGGTGAAAAATAGTGAAATTTTTTTCTCAATTTTATCCCAGACGACTAGGCATAGAAGTATTATTGCAAAAAATGTCAATGTTTTAAAGCAGCAACATGCTTATAAAAAATGGAACATCGAAATATGAAACCTTTTACTCAGTTTTGTTCAAAACAATCTGACGTGTTACTGGAGAAAAGCTTCCACATTTGAAATCGACATACTCCATTATTATTTTTTCTCCCTTGATTTAGGGTATCTTAGGGTTGTTTTTGCCCTCAATTTCAGGATAAGTCTCGTGCTTGGAGGATAGATAACTAATTAATTATCTTTCCTCCGAAGTCTCGTGGCTGGGAGGAGAACAGCAGGGAACACGCATTCTGCTACTATAGCATACTTTTTAATTTTTAAATGAGCGTTTCCAACATAAGCGGTAAATTGCAGCTATAAAAACTAACAACCTAATAATTAGGTGGAAGTTATATTTCAGTTCAGTTTTATTTCAGTTCAGTTATATTTGGAAAGGTTTTTAGCCATCCCCATCCCTTATTTTTTCGAAAATGGTTTTACATTTACCTGAAAAAATTTTCTCATCACGAATTTCGGGCCCCCTACCCTCTGGGCCCGAGTGCCTTGCACCCTTTGCGCCCCCCCCCCCCCCCCATTGCGGCACTGCTCCCACGCCATTCTCGTTTACACCCCCCACGTTTTAAACAGAAAAGCGGCCATTTGTCTTACCGTTCTGCAGCTATTTGTCTAATTTCATGGTGGGAAGCCTTCCCTTTATCTCAGTATCGGTGAATAATCACCCTATGGGATTTAACATGGGGATAAGCGACTAGAAGAATTAGCTAAAGTGTCCGCGGCCTATCTTGAGTTCCCTGCAGAACGAACACAGATAATCGATTGTACGTTTTTGGTAGCAGAGTGCCTTTTTGATATCCAAGATGGTTAGAAAAAACAATGGCGGCCGTGCATTAACGCCGCCCCCTCCAGGAGGGCGTAGCCGCTCATAAAATGCTTGCAGGACTCAAATACTCCGCGCACACAATAGTAACACATTTGCAACGTTATTGAGGGTCAGATTTCGCACTGAAAGCCACTTAGCTCACATTCTTACTTTAGTTAATTTTTGTCAGGTGGGTCGTGGCACTTGATTTTAACACAATTTAAGCTTTTGTACCGCAGTATTATTCTTCCCCAAGTACCTGAAATGTGCCCAACTATGCTTCAGGATATAAGACACTTACGCTATGGCGTCGCGCTACAGTGGTTTACGTCCTCGACAATTGAATTGATGTGATGTTTGTTGCTTGACTTGATGCAACACACTAGCGTGTGTCGAAATTATAATTGGTTTTGGTGGCGAATGAAAGGCTACAAAACGAATAATGCCTTGTAAAAATACGTTATAAGAGTGTTTCTTTTTTTTTTTTGTTTCCTCTTTTTTTAAGCAGCCTTACATCCTGCTGTATACGCTTAGCAGTTTTTGCATTGCCAATACTTGGCATACGCAGGGTGGTCCATAAAAAAACAGCAAACTGCTTCTTAATTCAAGCTTTTTTATTAGCACCCTGCAGAACCGTAAACGGTGAGATGATGTGTACAGAACGGGTAGTGTTGAAAGTTCCTTTACGGTTTTGGAGGGTGCTAACAAAAAGTTTGGACTTTTGGGGTTGGGTTTTTTATGGATGACCCTGCCGTAAAGGAAACTTGAAAATAAGCCAAAATTGGAAATTTAGCGTTTGATTTTCGCCATTTCCAGTTTACCTTCATATTATTTACAGCGAATTACGTCTATTTATTTGTCTTTCGTTGAGCCTTGTGAGTGTGTATTTTATTTGTAGTCCCTCTCCATTGCCTACGGCCGAGCACATTCGGTCGTATGGAGTCCAGGTCACGATTGTGAACTTAATAACGGGTTCAGTGAGTTGTCTTCATGCCAGTGGACAAGTGGCCATATCGGTAAGGGAACGGGGGGGAGGGGGGGGGGAGTATGGCAGTGATCTGAAGATGGACTGGTTCGAATCCGTGTCACGTCACTTGAATGAAACGCAAGTTAACTTTTAACTTTAACTGTGTCAAAGTGCCTTTTATGGCATTTACGTGACAGATTTAACAGGTTAGAAAAATTTGGCAAACAGTACATGAAACAACAAGAAGGGAAATACAAGTTTCGCCAACTTAGGCAACAAACATCACAACCAACATAACATCAATTCAATTGTCGACGACGTAAATCATTGTAGCGCGACACCATAGCGTTAGTGTCCAATATCCTGAACCCATTTCAGGTGCTTGGGGAAAAAATAATAATGCGGTACAAAAGCTTAAATTGTGTTGAAATCGAAGCAATGATCCTGCTGATAAAAATTAACTCGTGTAGGAATGTCAGCTAAGTGGCTTTCAATGCAAAATCTGACCCTCAATAACGTTGAAAATGTGTAGCTAGCTAGCTAGCTTATTCGCTCATCCCCATGTTAAATTCCATAGGGTGATTATTCACCGATACCGAGAGGCTTTCAGATATGAAATTGGACGAATGGCTGCAGTACGATACGAACTGCATAACTGCATACCTTTTCTGGTTTGTAGCCGGAGGGGGGGGGGTGTAACGGGAGTGGCGTGGGTGGTGGGATGGCGCGTAAATACCAAAGTATTGTCATAACCATTGTTAATATTGTCGGCATCGTCTCTCATTGGACGACCAAAGTTCGGACAGTGACAACGTGTATAATTACGTGCGTATCTAGACACACACTAGTGTGTCGCAATAAATCTAAACAACGTTGCCAAAGAAATTGTATCCACGTCCAATTCACGAAAAATAAACAAAATTTCAAAATAAATCCAAAAGAGGCCACCAAGTTGAGAATTATTCGGCCTATCAAAGGAGTGATATGAACTAAATACAACAAATTAAATTAAATTAAACATAAAACCGAAAACTGGTTAAGAATCCACGAAGTTGAAGATGGTCGGCCTCTGAAAGGAGTGACATGAGTGATATTGGGAAAATAGCCACTCAACCCATTGTTGACGTGGTACATTATTACGCCTCTGCAGACTAGTTTAGTTGAGTATAATACACAATTAAAATAAAAAAAGAAGTGATATCATATCAAAAACCAAAACTGGTAAAAGAGACCACCAAGGCCCGAATGGTTCGGCCCGCCAAAATAGTGATATCAACACACTAAAACATTCGCCAAGTTAATCGCACCGAATAATACTTTGGACGTTAAATGAAAACTTGAACATTGCTACCGAAAGTAGCAATGCAGTAGTTTTCATTAAACCTTCGAACTATTAGTCGGTGCTATTAACTTGGCGAATGTTTTGGTGTGTTGACATCACTCCTTTGACGGGCCGAACCATTCGGAACTTGGCGGTCCCTTCTACCAGTTTTGGTTTTTGGTATGCTAAATAAATTACAAATAAATAACAAGCAATTCGTGTCGAAACAAGCAAAAAAAGACAACCCATTACAAAACAATTTCATGCAATACCTAATAACATCAGTAACATGCATTCATTTAGTCTGCAGGTGTGCGTAACATGCGTAACAGTTTATTTGTCAAAATACGAAGTAGACATTTTAACAGATTGATTGCAAATGTTTAAAACAAGGGGTAGACAAAAATTTGTTTTTTTAAGCATTAATTGATTTTAAATTCGAGAAACCTCTTCCTATTATTTTTTTTTAAAGAGGAGAAGAAAGTATTTTTGTGTCCACTCGTGTTTGTGGTATGTAAATTTTGATTTAATGGAGTGGCCTCTGGTGGATAAAGGTGGCGTACTGTACAGTGTATAATTTTATTATTATGTTATTCTAGTGTATAATTTTCGCTGACGGCTAATTTTCAATTTCCTATATATTATTTGCAGCGATTTATGTCCGTTTATTTAACTTGGCCGATAAGTGGGTTTCACAGCTGGGCCGAGTGAGAGATGCTATAAACATTAGTTTATTTTCTGTATCCCTATTTTTCTATATTATACACGGCGATAGCGTATACACAGCGTGTATATATATGATTGAAGTCCGCCTTCCAGCGTAACTAAAACTATTAATTTCTCCGTTCCTATTCAATATATTTCGACGAAACTTGGTCAGATAGTAGATAGGTATAGAAGGTACATTTATACCAACTTTTATGCATTTCCGTGTAAGAGTAAACGTACGGAGCACACGTAAATTTGAAAACTCTTCACTTCTTGTTGTTGTGGTTGTTCTTGTTCTTGTGTGACACGGGTTCAGAAAAAAACTACTGCACTTACCTAAAATCTGAAACATGATCTAAGACAGAAATTTCCCTGGGCTTCATCCTCACAGATACCATTTTTTTGATTGGTGGAGCCGTTTTAGAGTTACGGATCCCTGAACGATCATTTAGATTGTTTTAACCATTGTAATTACGGAACAATGCCACTCAGCAAACTCCAGATCCATTCTTCGTGCACGTGCTATGTCTTTACTAAAAAGTGGATTGTTGAAGGGCGAAATGTATTCATAGGGCCTTAGAGCTTCGGGCAGATGACCAGAAGTGGTTAACGCTCGTTAAACCCTTTGAAACCTTTGTATTCACAGTTTGGAAGAGAAGTATGGCCAAGGGCCAAGGCTTTGAATAAATCATTCGAAAGAATCCCTTTGAAACCCTTTGAAAGAATCCGTGGTTCAGCTATAAACGATATAGATTTAAACCAAACTAAGCTACGTTGTTAATCTAGAGGCCTAGGCCTCGAAATTGGCAGCTAAGAAACTATAGAATGGCGTATTTATTTCGCAGATGCAGGCTTTCAGCTAGGGCTGAGTTGAATTGTTTCAAAGTAGCCAGCAACAATTGACTGCATGCATAAAGCTTTGTTCCGTGCCGCCACAGCTGTAAAAAAAGGGGTTATATGATTGAATTTTCACTTGTTAAAATGTACACGGATAAAAATTGATGATTTTTAATTGAAATAATCAAATGTACATGTTGAGAAAATTGCATCTGTTTAGGTGCTGTTGTGCTTATCATATATTTAAAACGTAAAGCACAACAGCACCTCAACAGACGCAATTTTCTCAATTGTACATTGTATTATTTCAATTAAAAATCATCAATTTTTTATCCGTGTACATTTTAACAAGTGAAAATTCAATCATATGACCCCATTTTTTACGCACACTTGACGTTTTTGTTTGTAATTTCTATATATTGCCATCTTACACAAAAAATTTCGAATAATTTTTGTTTTCAAATTACGTGCCTCGCTCGCTGCTGCTAAACATATAACATCAGAAACTGCATTCCTCGGTATAAAAATTTTAAAGAATTTTTTTGATTTAGTGAAACGGCAATTCCCCTTTCGCCGAATTTTAATCAAGGGCTTAATTATCAGCGTAACGGGAAAAATTTTCGGCGAAAGGGGTATACATCAATGAATGTATCAATGTATAATGTACTCATGATTTAATTCACAGACTAAAAAAAAAGCAAACGTTACAAAATAAATCATCAAATAAAACCGATTGTTAACCAGAACCAAAATCGACTTTACACTTGAGTATTGGTATGCCTAAATACTATATAGTATATCTGGCTTTGTTTCTTATTGCATGCTGTCTATTCATATGCCACTGGAACCTGTTTTGTTGAATAAAGTTTAAAGTTTCTAATTTGCACAGTTTTGGTTTAAAAAATAAAAACTTTACCTTTTATTTATTTATTTATTTATTGTTTTTTTTTAATAAATAAATAAATTTAAATGAATTTAAATGAATTTCTTGGAGCCTTGTGTTATCTGAAGCAAACTACTCATATTCATGAATCTGTTCAATTTTTATTCTTACTAGAAGCTTTTGAAGGAAATAGAAGTATAGTAAGGGGAGGAGCAAACCCAGGGATGTCAACTGGGAAACCGCCGATAATTACAGGGGCTGAGATAATGGTGTATACCCGTTTCACCGAATCCCGTTTCGCCGAAAATCTTTCCCGTTTTGCCCAAAATTAAGCTCTGATTAAAATTCGACGAAAGGCGAATTCCCGTTTCGCCGAATCCCGTTTTGGCGAATCAAAATATTCTTTTAAAATTAAACACATTAAAGATGCATTCTTAATTGGAATGAATTTGACCAGTTGCGGTTTCTGATGTTACACGTTTAGCCGCAGTGAGCGCGGCAGTACGAGCGAGGCACGTAATTTGAAAAATATATATATATATTCGAAAAACGAGATACGGCGAAACGGGAGGTTTTGTCAAACCGAGGATACTTCGGTTAATTTGACACTGATTAAAATTCAGCGAAACGAGATTTGGGGAAACGGTCATACACCGAGATAACAGCCCAAATAGATCTCATAGTCGCTGAAGGAGCATGGAAGTTTCACACACTCCCCGAGCTCTGCCATCATTCCGCCAGTGTGGCATCGTTACTACACTGAACGAAAGAAGAAAGTAGAAAATAAAAAAAAAACTAATAAACCTTTTTGAAAATCAGAATCCACTTTTCAGACTCGGAATTGTATGCATTTTGTTATTTTATATTATTTACAATAAAGTTCAGACTTTGTGACAAATTTCCATGATCTTATTTTTTTTTATTGCCCACTTTGCATGAGACAACGAAGTTCTGTGTCGGCAAAGTAACAAGGTTCTTTCCCTTTCACGGGCGAATCAATTATTCACACTCTCTCACGTGCGTACATTCCAATTTCTCCTGTTATAATTTCGCTCTTGTTGGTCCGGTCTACCTTGGCCGAGGCCGCTTACCCGATAAAGTCAGTGTCAATCTGAGGTGTGTCCGGTTTATGAAGAAAGGAACGCCTTGAGCTCCCCTTAGTGGACATGCTTGTTTGTGCGTCATTTCTCAGGGTTAACTGATCAGTATAAATACGAGAGTTGTCCACTCCAAAAATCAGACATCTCCTCAGATTCTCTACTCACCTCAACCAACAACATGTTCTCCGTAAGTACACTCACTTTTTTTTGTGTGTATTGTATTGTATTAGTTTTTCCCGATGGTGTCCTATAACAAAACTGTAATTCGGATTATTGACAAATTAACCGAAATATCCTCGGTTTGAGAAAACCTCTTAATTTCCCATTTAGAATTGGCGGTGCTTAGACTATATTACCATATTTCTGTTTTTTAGTGAAAATTTACCGATTTGTCGAAAAGTTAAGAAAGGGGAAAAACAGGAAACATTCGAATTAGGCCTAGCGTCTTTTTCCGCTGCTTAGGTTATCTTGGGACGCAGAGGGACAATTTTGCTAGGAAATACTTAGCTGATTTACGTGCCATTTAAAAGCAGGTTGCCCCCAATAGAAAATCGTTGTAATCTACCGTGACGCCATCTAGCGGCAGTGATATATCGTTAACGTTAACAGCTTGCTCCCAGTTGCACGAGGACGTGCCAAATTTTTACTCAAGAATTAAGGGGGCATGTGGCTTGTTTTTTTTTTTAAGAAATGTCGTTGTGCACTCCTTCGCTTGATGCAAGCAAGTGCTAGATAGTACTAAATAGCACTAGATAGTGTTATACCCTGCAGAGTTTTTTTCGGTGGTAACCCGCTTTTAATGGGCCGATCCGGTCATCAAATTTTCTATACTCGAAATTTGACAGTGGCATAGTAGTATAAAAATCATACAGGAAAATTTTTTTAGTATAACCTGCTGTTTTGACCTCAGTGGTGTTACTTTACTCTTTTATCTAGGCTAGACCACTAACGAACTCGTTTTTGTTTGCTAATTCGGTTCCGATAATCAGCTTTTATTTTGCAACTGAGTGTCTGCATTTAAAGTTTAATTAAAAAGAAGCTTATGAAATACATAAAATTGACTGTGTTTACTTCCATAGTTTAAAACTTTTGGCACGATCCCAGCCTTCTTCCATAAATCTGTTCTGTGCACTATGTTTCTTCCAAGCCCATACTTAGCCAACGGAACATTTACATAAATACAGCATTTACATAAATTCTCATTTGCGTTAATGCACCACAGAAAAAAAAGGTAGCAATAATTAGCGCCAGCAGTTTATAATTTTGTTTTTCATGTTTTCCTTAATTTTTGGATAATTTGGTTAATCTAAACGAAATCATTCAAACTCCTGGGTGTTTTCTTTCCCTTAAAAATACGATAAAATGTGCGTGAACGTGAATGTATGAATGAAGATTCAAGTGATAGAATGCTCCCAGGCTGCCTTTATTTCGGAATGGGAAGCCTCAATGTAACCGTTAGAAACCTTATTTATTTATTTATTTATTCCGTGTCCTGTGGCCCTTTACAGCCCTGCCTAAATTTTCGAAAACCATCATTTTGTCGACGTGCTCGGCATATTTACGTCGTAGCCTACTCATTGTAACCACAAACGTTTACTGAAATAAGAAGCGTACCTGTGAATACGTCAGTTCGTTTGGTAAATTGTCTGTTTTATTTTCATTTCAGTTTGTCGCTCTTTTGGCCTGTGTGGCCGTAGCTTGTGCTGCCCCCACCCCTGGTCATGTAGCAGCTACCTATGCTGCCACCCCCGCTGTTGCCACCTACGCCGCCGTCCCCGCTGTTGTCCAAGTTGAAACCACCGTCCCTGTTGCAGTCACACACGCCGTCACTGGAACCAACGCCCGCGAAATCTACCGTGCTCAAGATGTAAGTAGATTTCACCAAAATAATCTCTAATATTTCAAGTCACCTATATAGTGATGACTAGCGTTGGTTACCGGCCGACTTTGTTTTTTGAGTCCAAATCATTATGTTCAGGGACGTACACAGGCCTCCGAGAGGGGAGGGCCAACTTACTTTTTGCTGGGGACCTTTTCTTTGTGCGGTGGTGTTTTCACCAATCTTCCCCTCCCCCCGGTCATTGACCCCCTTTTCTTGATTTTAACCTTTTCTGTTCCTCTTTGCACCACTTTATTAGCACTTATACCATGCGCAATGGTTGTTTGCTGTGACGTCACCATGAGTTAGCCAATGACGAACGAGAACAACGGCTGTTTGGCCATCTGATTGGACTAGCCCAATCACGTGATGTGCACGTCACAGCAAACAGCCATTGCGCGTGGTATAGTGTCCCTTTTTTTTTTTGCATTTTTCGGCGCTTTTACACCATCTCTCCAGCATATATCGGCCATATTTTTTTTAAGAAAAAGGGTACTTTGCAACGAGGGCAGAGGCAAGCCCCCCCCCCCCCCCGTGTTTTCACGTCCCTGACTATGTTAATCATATTCGTCCGAAAGGGTAAACAAGCCGGAACGCTCAGTGTGTCTTGATTGTCGCTTTTCCTTCAATATGAAAAAAAAATTATTATTGTGTCATAGGAACTGTGAAAACAATTTGAAAACAATTTAAGCATTTTTTAACTCACTCGAAACGTGTTGTTGGTACCTATACTGAGGAATTCGTAATGGTTTAGGTGTTTGTTGAGTACATCGTGCATACCATTTCCTAGTTTTGCAGCGGAAATAAATTCTTAAAAATGAGGGGCTGGAATCAAATACTCAAATTGGGTTCGAAATTAAATATTTAACAGTTTTGATTCACTATTTAAAACTATTTTCGGTTTGTGGGTAAATTTTAGGCCACGCTAAAGAAAGAAAGAAAAAAATCCATACAAATTCTTTATGAATGCTCCGTTGATTGCTACTTTAGCATCCGGGGGACTTTCTTTCATATTTCCGTACGATTTAGTCTTACATACCGGTTGCTGGTGTAACAGTACAACAGCAAAGCCTGAAATCTCATTTGTTTAGATAAGTACCAACTTAGTATAGTGAGTTTAACATTTCAATATCCCATTCAGAATTCTATTAACGTGCAATTAACGTTCTTTTCCCCGACATTTTCAGGGTTTGGGTAACTACGCTTCTGGTTACTCCGTGAACGATGCTCTCACCGGTGACCACAAGGCCTCCCACGAAGAACAGGTTAATGGTGCCCGCATTGGCTCCTACAGCCAGGCTGATCCCAACGGCTACGAACGTCGTACCGACTACGTTTCCGATGCTCTTGGCACCCGCCAAGTCATCACTGGAAGCGAGAACGGTCTCTACGTCAACGCTGGTGCCCACGCCATCCGTCCCAATGACGCTGTTGCCATCGCTGCCCCAGTTGCCACCTACGCTGCTGCCCCAGCACCCATTGCCACGTACGCTGCCGCAGAACCCATTGCCTACGCACCTGCCCCCATTGCCGCACCAGCACCCATCGCCACCTATGCTGCTACCCCCATTGCTGCACC
>JAHWFP010015869.1:0-10514 GCA_023313725.1 Lithobius niger | reverse complement strand
GTTCGCGAAACTTTTACACACCTGTTTTTCAGTTAGAGCTAATTCAACTTAATTCCATGATTAGAACAGCATACCTAAACCTCAACTTCGTCATATAGTTTTTTCCCCTCCTTTATAATTATAGGTTAAGACGTTTCTGCACAGTTTAGGATCATTATGGCTGCAAATCTTACTTTATGTAAAATTACAGCAGCATAGTCATTAGCAGGGCGATCAGTTATTTCATCAGCACCGCCTGCCGCCGTAATTGGCGACTCAATAGCCCCCGTTTTTTGCTTCATTGTTCTAGTAAGGAAACATCTTTGATCTTTTCCCATCGCTATGCTTCACTGTAAAGGAATGCAGTTTACTGCAGAACAACAGACCAACAAGAGAGAAATTTTTACAGCCTGCCCCAACATTAATGCCGTCTAATGCAAGCACCGGAAACGCATATCAATTATTTCCAACATTATTCCAACCTAGAAATAAGAAAGGAGGCACGATTCTCTTGAATAAACAGCAGAAGGAGATTATAATTTGAAATATTCTTCCAAAGTAGTTAAATTGTAAACGAAGCAAGCATGCTGCATTAAAGACTGGCCTTTTGAGGATACATGACACTAATCTGGGATAGACAGAAAAGACAACTGCCCCGACTGGGACTCGAATCCGGGACTCGAACCCAGGACATCCCGTTTACTAGCCGGGCGCTCTAACCACTGCGCTACAAGGGCGGGTACTGGCTACAGGCTCCAGCCGAGCTAAGAAGCTGTTCAATCTTTCTCAGTGGTGACCTAGAGATCACAAACATACATACAAGGAGGGAAAGCAACTTTGCTTCTTGGCCTCCACACTAGAAATAATGCAAGTAGTAAATAAAGAAGCAAAGATATTTGTGATCTCTAAGTCACCACTGAGAAAGATTGAACAGCTACTTAGCTCGCTGGAGCCTGTAGCCAGTACCCGCCCTGGTAGCGCAGTGGTTAGAGCGCCCGGCTAGTAAACGGGAAATCGTGGGTTCGAGTCCCAGGGAGGGGGGGGCAGTTTTCTTTTCTTTCTTTCTTAGACTAGTGTATTGTGTTTCCTCACAAGGCCAGTCTTTAATGCAGACTGCTTGCTTCGTTTACCCTTTACCTTGCGATTTCTTCTTTATGTAGTTAAATTGGTTGTCGAAATAAGAGAGCCAAGTCGTAATACAAATTTAGACAAAAAGCCGACCAAAATGGCAGTTTGGTGATGAAATAACTAACCTATGAAAAGTGCATCAAGCCAAAACTCCTCACTCAGATTAATTTTTCGACTTAATCCTGCACTTTACAGTTAAACGAACTCGAAAGGAACTAGTTCTTTTTACTATACATTTTAACAGTATTCTTTAAACTCACACATTGCATTTGAAGAAATAAGCACTCTTAAAGGTACATTAGTTTTAAAAGTACATTCATCCGGTGTAAATGTCGCAAAGGCAGTCATTTTCCTACTTTTACCCTCGTGAGAAACTGTTATGCTACATTCACTCTACGCGCCATTAAGCCTCATCTCCCCCCCCCCCCCCACATTCACTCTAACCGATGTAAATGTTTCAAAAGCTCAAAGGATGCTCAAATATAGTGAGAGAAGGTAAACATATATGTCCTTTTAACTTCGGTTATGGTGGGGGAGGGGGAAGTCACTTGCCTCCCTTTGGTCCCCCCTCCCCCTTCTCTCACCAGAGTGTCCCAGTTAAAGTCAAAGCCTTCAGGTTGGCTCTGCTATATGACCCACTTTGCACCATTAGTTCAAACGTAAAATGTTGCAAACGAGTTCATTTTCCTGTACTTTTCCCTCGTGAGCGACGATTTTGCTGCCTTCACTTAAAGGTACATGCATCCCTGCTGGCTTTCCTGTATGGCTCAGTTTTGCGACATTAGTTCAAACATAAGTAAATGTTGCCAGCACATTACTTTTCTTTTCTTGCTTTTTCCTTCGTGCGAGATGATTTTGCGACATTAACTCTTACCTTTGTAAATGTTGCAAACGCTAGTCTCAACAGGTCGCACGCATACCGGAAGGATTTATGTCTCTTTAAAGCTGCGTAATTTGTTGCAAAAGCTGTACACGTGCAGGGGTGTATAGCCGTTTCGCCGATTCCTGTTTCGCCGAAAATTTTCCCCCATTTCGCCAAAAATTAAGCTCTGATTAAAATTCGGCGAAAGGGGAATTCCCGTTTCACCGAATCCCGTTTCGCCGAATAAAATTATTCTTAACAAATTTGACCTTACAGAAGTTAAAGATGCTTTCCTAATTGGAAGGAATTTGTGATTAGTTTCGGTTTCTGACGTTATATGTTTAGCCGCGGCGAGCGTGGCAGCGTGAGCAAGGCACGTAATTGAAAAAAAAATATTCGGCGAAACGGGATTCGTTGAAATGGGAATACCAGTTTCACCGAAAATTAAAACACTGATTAAAATTCGACTAAATGGGAATCGGCGAAACGGGATTCGGCGAAACGGTCATACACCCTTGCAGGATGCACGAAAATTTGAGCAGGTAGGCTATATGGCCTTTTAACTCTCATGCCTTGTAGAAGCAACAACAACCCCAACCCCTTTAAGCCTAAACGATCAAAAAGACTCGGCCCCAAATTGTTTTCTTTTTTTTCCAAGTACTCGTACAATTCACGGCAGTTGCCTCCAAAAAAAAAAAAGACACTCAGTCAGCGTCTTTTGGTTATTATACAACCAAGGCCATAAAAAAATGGTTATAAAAGCAAGATGGTTGCATTACTGGTGCTCAGTTACACCATCAAGTTGTTTGGTGGGTGGGTCAAGTAATGGCGACTGTCCTTCCTAAATATTAGTCAGGGTTGCCTAGACACCAAAGAGATGATTGTTACAAATTAGATATGGTAGGCAGTTTATTAAGGTTGCCACAACATAAATGTCAAAAGAAAATACGTGGCCGGACCAGAAACACAATGGGAATGATATAACTTGCAAAGAAATTCTCTGAACTAAGACACACAGTGTTTCTCCCCTTTCTTTTATAACTTTGATAAGTTTATCCCGCTGTACTTTCTACAAGGGTGGGCTGGGCCTTACACTAAATTTTAAAGTTGCTTAATTCTGCCATCAAACTGAATGTTGGCTTGTCTGTGAGACACGGTTGAGAAAATATTCTACGAAATGGAATTGTATACAAGGTAAATGAAATCTGTTATCACATACGCCTGCATAAAATTCCAATTGCACCTTAGAAAATGGGCTAGATGATGTTTCGTAATCGGATTTATGGTATTGCTATTTAATACAGTTAGGTAAATTCCATTACTACTAGAAAGAGTTGTGTGGGGGATGAACTTTATGACTAGAATTTTCTTACATACTCCGTATGTTGTAGCAATAACGTAGGCCACTATACTCGATCGCGCCACTTGTAGCAGGACCTATATTTGAGTGATTAGGCCTATATTTAATAAATCAGGCCCTATATATATTCGAGTTATCAAACCCACGTTTTTGTGATTAGGCTTATATTTGATTAATTATAGGCCAACTTGAGTTATAAGACCTACATTTGTATGATTAGGCTTATATTTTATTAATTAGGCATACATTTGTGTGATAGGCTTATATTTGATTAATTAGGCATATATTTGTATGATTAGGCTTATATTTGATTAATTAGGCATACATTTGTGTGATAGGCTTATATTTGATTAATTAAACCTATATTTCAGTTATCAGGTCTACATTTGTGTGATACGCTTATGTTTGATTAATTATGCTTCTAATTCACATTACGAATATTTACTAATCAATCTTTCGATAACTAGAAAGGCCAACCTAGGACAGCGAAGCTCCAAGGGATAAAACTCCTGGTGACGTCGAAATGCAACTGACTAAACTGGCAAGTCTGACCCTAACATGTTTATGTTTACTGGTTTATGTGTTTCTGCATCTGAAACTGAATGATAAATAGGCTACACATGCATACCTATTTACGTTGCCTTTTGAACTGAAAATGTCACACTACCTGAGCGGGAATTGAACCCACGACCTTTGCGACCAAAGGCCGAAGTCCTACCGATCAGTCATACTGACACGGCCTCTGTAACTGAATGCATTTGCTCACTTAAAAGCATGATGAGCATTTTTTTTATCTTGCTTACTCTTTCGTTTTGTTTTGTGATACCCTTATTTGGGCGGGAGGATAAAATAAACGTTGTACTTTCCTAAACGTAAAAAACAATGGCCGTTCCGAACCTATTACGTCACATGCTTCAGAAGAGACGTAACGCTTCTGCCTTTTAGCTTACTGTGACGCTCTCTGCGACAAGTCTCTCCCCCATTTATTAATTATGTTTACGTAAGTAATTTTAGCGAAGAAAAAATGCAGGTCCACCATCGTTAGTTGTTGGATTCAGCGCAAAAAACCGCCTCGAGGAGTCCGATGTTTCAGCAGGGCAGTGACGTCACAATGAGTGATAAGGAAATTAATCGCGTCTAGGAACAATTTTGCTGAACTGTGACAACATCGCTAAGCTCAAATTCAGACCTGTGTGCTAATGAACGCTAACTAGTGATAAGAAATTATACACAAATGAAAAAAGGGGGGGGGGAGTCAACAGACCGGTGGGTGGGGGATTGAGTTGGCTCACCGGGTAGTACGACAAACTAAGCCAAAGGTCACGGGTTCAATCCACTCGGTGCTTATGTCGACTGAGACATGTAAAAGATAATATGTATTTCCTAGCAAAATTGTCCCTCTCCGTCCCGAGATAACCTTAGCTGTCTAATTGGACGTTAATTCGACAATTTCCTTTTTTTTTTACAAATGAAAGTTTCAATTCTTTTGCATTGAAAATTTCAAAATCTTAAATTCAAGGGCACAAATGAAAGAACTTCCGTTAACATTCTAAGATTTACAGTAGAAGCATGGAATTACTTGGTTCCACACACTTGAATCTTACTGACCGAAACCGTTCTCCTCCTTTAACAACAAAATTACAGCTAGAAAGATTTCTGACGGAACTAAATGTAGCCACCCAAGCCTACTGGTAGATTTCTGACATCACGTAACTGTTTCGAATAATTCTCAAGTTATTTTAAAAAATATTTAAAGCTTTTCATAGTCCCATCTTCACGCCATTTCCTGCGAGTGCGATGATTTCATACTCTAAACGAACAACAACTGGTTAAGTCAACGAGTTAAACTTTTACTAGGGCCTATACTTGAATAACAACTTTTTAAAACTTTTTTGAACAACGAGTTACACTTTTTTAAGCCATACAGCATTTTAGGCCTATTTAGGCCTATTTTAGGCCGATTTCCTTCTACAGATAACCAGTCTTGTCAAGATGGTCGGAAACCAGCTAATTTGTGTATATCCAGTATATAATTATATTCGCATTATAGTTATATTCCAGGTTCCCGACAGAAATAAATTCCGTGAGTTTTCCAGGTTTTCCGGAGTAGTTGATATCAATTTCCAGGCTATTTACTGTAATTTTAGGAAGGAAATTTTTCCACACATTTTGCCAGTTTTTGCATGTTTTAGGGCTCACTCAAGTCTAGGCCGATTTAATGAACTTTTAAGTATCAACTCAAAAGTAGAAGGGTACATTTTATTTTACCACAATGTCTTAATAAAATGTATTTTTAAATAAAATTTAGCCACACTAAGGCCTAAAAGTGTGGCTTTGTTTTTTCCGTGAGTTTTCCAGGATTTTTTTGTGAAAAATCTGAGAATTCCCCGAGTGTTCCAGGAGTTTCAAGTGTAGTTCAAATTCCCTGAGTTTTCCAGGTTCTCCTGGTTAGCGGGAATTCCCCAAAAGGATTCATTCGATCACAAAAAGCAAAAATACATCTGACAAAGTACGTTATTATTTAAAGTGTCAGACAGCGACACTGAGTGGCAAGAACTGGAAGTAGAAACGGCAATGGGCTACGTATATCTTCAAAAAAAATTTTTAACGATTGTTTTCTTATGTTGAATAAATTGGTGCATGAAATCAGGAGGCCTACAAAGGGTAAATCCCTCTCTTCCATTCGTAACAAAATCAGGCAAGTCTGGACATGTTCCCCCAAACCGGATAACGGCCTACATCCCGTCTTGTTTAGCACCTTTGTTCCCCAACGGTTTAGGGATGGTGCTAGTCACGATGTAGCGTTCATAATATGACATCACCTAAAAATAATTTATTGTTTTCCTCCAAGGCTGTCAGCTAACCGTGGCAACCACTACAAGCACATTTTATTCTAGACATGTCTATTACACTCGTAAATACTAGAATAACAGAAAAACGTTGGTAGAGCTATTTTACTCAATTTTAAGAAAAATTCAAAAGTTCCCAACACTTGGTACCCTTCTTTTCGTCAGATGGCACTGTTAAAGATACACCCGGCCTTCCTTATAACAGCCACGCGCTGATCGCCATCCGCGCGTATATCACCGCCAAGGTTAACTGAGTTAGTAGTTGCGTTCCTCGAAGCGAAGAACGTAGCTACTGTCTCAGTTGGCATTGTGCCTAATATACGAACCAGCATGAACGCATTAATTGTGTCGTCACAAACCGGAATGATTCTCGTATTTTAAAATCACAATTTATAATTTTCGAGGCTAGTGTCTTATAATTTTGCTTCGGCGATCTATGGGAATAACTAATTTTTATTTTTACCGCATTAGTCTTTTGATTTTTGATGTCATGGTAATTATTCGTAAATTAGTACATGCACACACACAGATGGTTATTGTAAGCGCGCAAAGGATCATATACGTGCGTCCCCAGTAAATATAGTGAACAATCAACAGAAAATCTCCTAAACGCCTCATTTTAAAACTGATTTTTACCAAGGGATTGACTAACAGTAAATAAATAGACCTTTGAGGCCGTACTTGATGTGGAGGATCGGGAAAAATGGCGCTGGGAGAAATGTCATTTTAAAGAAAATTTGCCGTTGGCCTATAATTACCTAATTTGTTTACTTCACCTTTACGGCGCAATTTATAGCCTATAGTGGTTTCACAATATGCATTCGCCCATCTTGAAGCCAAAAATATTTAAAATTCCAGCAGTCGACTCCAGTAAGGTGAAGAGTTAGTGAGCGGGAACATCGTTTCTCCGGTGGATACCCGTTTCGCCGAATTCCGTTTCACTGAAAGTTAAAAGGTCATACCTACTCATATTCAAGCATCCTGCGCGAAACAGCTTTTCCAACATTTACAAAAGTTAGAGTGAATGTAACAAAATCGTTTCTCACGAGGGTAAAATGCGAAAATGCCTTTGCAACATTTCCACGCGTATGATGTAATGTTGCAAAACTGTTCCATACAGGAAAGCCGACCGGGAGGAATGTACCTTTAAGCCCTGCTTAAAATTCGGCAAAAGGGGAATTCCCACTTCACCGAATCCATGCAGTTTCGCCGGGTCGAAATATTCGTGAAAAAATTAACATCAGAGAAGTTAAAGAAGCGTACTACTTGGAAGGGGTAATTATTAGCTGCGGTTTCTGATTTCTGATGTTATATGCTTAGCCGCAGCAAGCGTGGCAGCACAAGCGAGGCAGGCAATTTGGAAAGCAAACGATTCTGCGAAATGGGATTCGGCGAAACGGGCGTACACCGTTTCTACAAGAGGAACTGCCATGGACTGATAACAATAAACAGATTTAACGAAATGACGTCATACAATTAACATTGTTACCACGGCAACGTTATATGTGAGTCACACTTAGACTGTGTACTGCGATCGCATAAAAGCATACTTACGGTCAGGAATATTCTTAAGATTTCAGGGAAGACTGACATCATCGTACAGTTTCTTACGATACGATTGTTTCGTCCTCATGATTAATTAATGTGATTAGCATCAATGCCAAGAATGCTCCCTTTATTTCCTGTCTTAACATATCATAAAATGTAATTCAGCAACATATTTTGTTCAGTCACGCGAAAGTCGGTTAAAAAAAAAAAGCCACCGTTTGGAATTCTTCCCATGGGAGTTACCAGCATTGCAGGAATGTGTCCGTTGTATGCTGATGAGCTTATGTCAACATGGAGGAGAAGAATAATTGTAAGTCCGGCTGGACGAAAAACAAGAAAGAGAAGGCAGCGAATGAAAACACGTAGGTTAAGGTCGTGGTCATAACTGCATTTTTTTCGGTTGACAGGTAAACCGACAGATGGGAGAAACGAAGAACGTAACAATTCGAATGATGTGAAGGTTTTTTAAAATATTTTTTTTTAATTCAGGATTCACAAGCAGTCGGCTACGATGGCAACTTTTTTTTTTGGTACCATGCGAACGCTTATAATACATTCAAAACTAGTTAGTGGTAATCGCAGGACTTGTCGTGAAAATAAGGTGAGGGGGTATTAGCTGACAAAAGAGTGTAAATCAGACACTTTCAAAACTTGGATTACCAGATTATTCAGATTATCAAGCTAAGAGTGTGTAGGATACAAGGATTACTACGAGGCATACTGTGGTTACTGAATTATTACATGGATTATTTCGGATTACCACCGACTTTCTGAGTTTTCTGCACATCGGCAGTTTGGGAATGCCGCGGATTACTTAAGACTACCATGGATTACTAGGAATACTGTCGGATTACTGGGATTACCTAATGGTTACCGAGGAATACTGCGTATCGTTTGTGAATTAACAAGCATTTGTACATCGCATTTGTATTTATTAAAATGTCCTAGTCCCTTATAATTTAGTTTTCTAGCATCCTACATAAATTTACATTTACAATTTAACTACGTACTACATGTAGCAAATCGTGTCACATAGAATACACACTTCACATAAAAGAAGTTAACACCTAGCAACTGAAAGATGTTTTCGTCATATTTCAACAGGTGTCAACAGCCGTAACTGAAGTCAATTAGGAATGGAAAGCGATGCTTTTAAGGCCAACGCTGATCAAATTCCACATTTTTTTAAAACTTTAAACGAGACACTTAAACCTGTTAAACTGGCTTCTTATGAGAAGGCGTCGCCAGTGGGAAGTATTGAAGATGGAAGCTTTAATGTTCTCGAGCTAAAAGCTTACAGGAATTTGTTTATTTAGTAGGCAGCAATGTCAATATGTTTGTGCAAATATGGCATAGCAATATAGTAATTTGCACGCTTCCATTAAATGACACAATAATAGCAACCTAGTGCGAAAAAAACTTTTGCCTTCTGCTTCTACTCAATGTGAAAAATATTACTATGAAGCCTGCAAAAGCTAGCTCTTTACCATTAAGATTTACCATGAAATTTTCCGGTTTTCTTTTTTATCAAAGTTTAACATTTTAGTAGCAGATAGATTTGCCCCCCCCCCCACCACCACCCCCAACCATCATAGGCGCCTGCAGACTTAAAAAAACAGGCGTGGGCGCCCCTTCAACAAGTGCAAGGGCAACAATTTCGAAGAAAAATGTAAAGAAAGGCAAGGACTTTTTTTTCTATTCTTGCATTCAGAGGTGTAAAAAAAAAAAATGGTGCCCAAAAAAAAAACTAGTTAATGACCGGCCCACATCAAGTTTGAACCCAGGAGTCACTATTTCGATGCTCGAAAAGCATTGCTTAATGGTGTTTCTTCATAATTTTATCTGCGAATGGGCATCCAAAGAGGGGGGGGGGGGGGAAGCACTAAATCCCCGAGGTGCGGGCGCCATTTTCCCCTACCCCAACAGATGATCTTATTTTTAATCTTAACGATTTTTGGTCTTGTCGTGGCAGAACAGTGTAGTGTACTTCACATTCCTCAAAACTAGTACAGTTTTAGTTACCCAACTGGCTAAATTCCGTGAATTTCCAGAACCTGTACGTTCCCTGCCTAGTCCAGGTTTTCCAGGTTTTCCAGACTGCTTATCCTGGTTACATCGACCTTCTAGATCTCTAATTCTTTAAGGAAATTTTTTTGCAAATTTCTTTGGAGCGTTATGTCGCATGAAGCAAAATATTGCTCGTATAGATGAATTCGCTCAAATTTCAACTTTACTAGCCTAGACGTTTTTGAAGGATAAAGAAGTCTGTTAAAGGAAGAAGAAAGGTGGGGATTAGAACCAGGAGAAGGTCGATTATAGCATCGGACCGAGATGATGTCCAACGTATAGATCCCATAGTTGCAGAAGGAGCATGGTAATCGTTCATATTTCCTTGGCCGGTAGTAACTAGGTGGGACTTGCCAGGGTATACTTTTGGTCGTTGACCATGACGATCACGACACAAAACAAGCAGCTGTAGCGAGACCTAGTCGCAACGGCGGTCTTCTGTACACTTCTACCAATTCTGAAAATGGTAAGGTGCACACCTGTAATATATAATCTAAAAGTGTAACTATCACAACTGCACGCCAAAAATGTGTTAGGTTTAGCTTTCAGGCCAATTTTTTTGTGTAATTGTGAGCTTTTAGGCCTAATTTTTACCTGCCGATTTAATTTTGTAAGTAGCAGTAAACCTATATTCATTCATGCAAAACGGTGTCGAAACCCTTTTGTTTTTTTTATGGTCGGATGTCTTCCTTTAGTGGTTAAATGCGACGAGCAAATGTTG
>JAHWFP010015868.1:0-48465 GCA_023313725.1 Lithobius niger | reverse complement strand
AGGTTTAACTACTTCAAGTTTGGCTTCTACATTGAACACACGTTACAATGTCAACCTCGAAGTAAACAACGCTAGATCTCTAGTTATACCTATAATAGAAGATAACAGAATTGGGTGTGCCTTGCATTTTATGATTTACAATTTGAAAGGCAAGGTAGAGGTTACCGACGATACTGCAATCGAGGTACAGCCAGCTGTACAGTTTGGATTTAGGAGAGTTTTTGTCCTCGTGCGCGATGCTTTCAACAGCTGCTTCTTGACTTTCAAGCGGGATTTTACATCAAATGAAGTGCCATTGATTTTGTTGGAACGGTATGAGGATAAAATTTATATTGGAATCATTTAGAGCAATGCTGACGTCTTTTGGTGAACATAAAAGCTTAAATTGGATCATGTATTCTCTTCTAAAAAGCAATGGATAAGACGGAAACTATAATATCTTATTTCAATTCCAACCAGAGTGGGGACGTTCTCTCGGAAATGTCAAATAATATTCTGCATACCATTGGACAGTTTGCCATAGAAGGAAGTGGATGGGTTGTGTAATGCTGCGTGTGTACCAAACTATGTGTTGGAATCTATAGACTGTTTGCTGGGATAGGTTATACGTCACTCCCCAACAATCTCAAAATAGATCGGGATATACTGGTCAAAGTGCGAAGTCCGGACGATCGATGTTGTTTGTGGTCCGTGTTGGCTAGTATACACCACATTTCATCTTTGCATGGGACTGGGATATGAAACATTACCTCCCTCGTGCAGACAAGTTAAATGTTGTCATCGTAGGTTTTGGTGTTCACACAAGCCTACAATATTTCGGTATCTGTTTTCAGTTTCAAGGATGACAAATCTTGTGTTTATCGCGTTAGTTTCTTAGTTGACAGTAAGAATCACGTTGACTTGCTGCTTCTCAACGGATACTACATGACGATAAAAAACTTCACCAAATTCATCACGAGATTCAACCCCAAGAAGTGCTTGAAGTATTTTTACAGACATTATCTACTCGGTTTTCAAAATCGTTTCAGGTATGAAAACGACCACCTTCCCTCTTGCAAGGCTGTTCAGTTTCGAAGACCTCATTGTCCAAATCACGTTAACACAGTGACGTTACCTGGTTTCAAGAACGAGTTCAAGAGGTTATACACAGCCTATGTTGTCTTTGAAGCAGCACTACATCAGTCTCTGGATGTGTTGGAAATGATACATATACCAGAGTTAATCATATACACCAAGCTTGTAGTTTTGCCTGTGTGGTCACGGACCATTTAGGCAGAGTATTTTCCAAAAAGTTGAACAGAGGTGTAGACTGTGTGAAGATTTTCCTCGACTCTATACTAATCGATCGTTACTTATGTCGTTCCCACAAGCAATGGATGAAACGTTTAACCAAGGAGCAGTGGTTCCTCGGTTGCAGCATGCCATCTTTGCAAACACTGTGCATTTACCCCACCCCAAGAAACGTTTAACCGATTAAGAAAGTACAAGACCATGACCACATCACCGGCGAATTTAGAGGTTCCGTGCACAGCAAGTATATCGTTGCTGACACTTAGAACAATAACATGACGGTTATTATGCATAATTTCGAAAAATTTCGAAAAAGTCATTTCACAGCAAAAGCTTTGAATTCGTTTTACGATTCGAAAGCTCTGCATAACGTGCAGAGCAAAGATCAAGCAAAGAATCAGCAGCATGAGATTGGGTGGTTTTACGTTCATTGATTGTCTACCATTTAGGGTGGCATTGTTGAAAACTTTTGCTTCGAACTTAAAGCGCTTTACCATTACGGACAAGCTTTTCGAAGTTGAATCGATGGAACTTGAACAAAGCCTCAGGAGAAAGGTGTGTTTCCGTATGAATACCTGGCAAACGTGGAAGTGTTTGAGGGTAGATGTTTAGCTCCAGTGCCCGTGTTTACCTTACTGTTGCATGCAGCAATGTGCTCTGAATCTTACGAACACGTGCTGCATATTTGGGATTTAGGCAAATGCAAAACGTTTGGAGATTACCAAGATTGTGTTTGTAGACTGACATGGGCGTTTAGCCAATGTTTTGAAAACTTTAAAGTAACGAGTTTAACTAGTTACAGACTGGACCCTTCCCATTACTTTTCTACACCATCACTATCTTGGGACGTTACACTCAGTAGAATGGGAGTATTGTTGTATGTCTTCACTAATACTGACATGCATCTAACGGTGGAAAAGGGCATAAGAGCTGGTGTCTTATAGCTAGAACAACCCGTATAAAATGTCTTCCTTCAACCCCGATAAAAGAATTCTTGCATCATATTTCTGAATTTCAACAACTTGTATGGGCGTGTAAAATCTACCGAGCTGAGAGTACCAATGGATGCCGGAAGAGCAAGTAAATAATATTAACCTCAATAATTACGAGGATAAGAACAATGCGGTGTTGTTTTAGAAGTATATTTGGAATACCCGGATATGCTTCATGCATCGCACAATGATCTCTCATTAGCACCAGAGCATATGAAAATCACAAAGTCTTACCTTTCTCCTTTCAACCGCAGGGCAATCAAGGACTTGCAGTTAACATACTGCAATGGTCTAAACCTAACCTCGAACCTACACTCCAAAACAAAGTATGTGGTTCACATAGGAATTTGAAATAGTACCTCTCTCTCTCAGCATGGTTTTTAAGAAAATACACAGATCGATCATCTTCAAGCAAGAACCATGGCTGAATGAAACCTTACATCGAGTTTAATAATGAGAAACAACAAGCAGCTACTAACAATTTTGACATAAACCTCTACAAACTGATGAATAACACCATATTCGGCCAGATGATCGAAAACAAACGAAAGAGATTGAATGTCTTGATAGGAATGACAAAAGAGAAAGCCATCAAGTACGCATCTGACTCCTACATCACGAATTTCACGTCTCTAAGAGAGAATCTGGCATTTTTTAGAAAGTCCCCCACAAACATCATCTTGGAGAAGCCCATAATGGTTGGGTTATCGTCTTGGAACTAGTTTCACGGTTTCACTATGACTGCATGATGAGAAAGTACAGACTGGAGAGATGTAGACTTCTAGTAACGGATACAGAAGAGGATGCATCATTATTCAACACATCGGACTACCCTAAAGACCATTTTCTACACTCCGAAATCTACAAAAATGTATTGAGGAAGATAAAACACTAGAGTGTGGGTTGCCCAGTTTACACGTTTGTAGGATTAAAGTCTAAGCTCTACAATAGGATGGGAAGAACAAGATGGCTTGCAAAGTCATTAAAAAAACAACAAAAGTCGTGCGCGAAACATACAAGAATGTGCTGTTTAATAATAGCATCGTAAGAACTCTGTGGAGTCTTACATATGTTCGGAGGTGCACGAACTGAAAACCGTCACCATCACCAAGTTGGCTCTCAGTCCTTATAAAAGAGAGAGATGGGTCTGCGGTGATGCAATCTCGTTTATGGACACCTGAATTCAGTTTAAAGTATCTATATTATCCAGCTGTTGTATTTGGAATCGTACCTTTTCCATTTGGCAAAATAAAACATTTTCCATCTTTCCTTGTTTTTTACGTAATACTAGTTGCCTTGAGAAATAAATCTGGAACTAGGATTTTTTTTAAAACCTGTTCATAGAAACCTTTCAGCATCAGTTCACCCAACTCATCCTTTAAAAGATTAGTAACTGGTTTGTTTTTTGCACTTCACAGATCGTGAAATCTTCGTTAGTAAAATACTGCAATTACCCTTTATCGAAAATTTGCTTAACTTTAGAAATCCTGACTGTTTCCTACAGCAAATTTGGGTTTCTTCAGTAGTTGTTTAGGACTAGTTCTTCTCATGATGCCTAGTTACTTCTTTCGGTTTCAGTAATGTTGTGGAACGAACCCTATTATTGAACTGCGGAACTAATTCGTCTATAATGTGTTTCTATTTGTAATTCCTCTGTCTGGTGTATCTTTTACACATTCTAGTTTTCTAGTTGAATCGTTCTACCATGCTCGCTTTCTTCTCAGAGTACGTAGAGTACATGTTGACGTATAACATGATGCCTAAGTATTACTTCGAAGTTTTTATTTGAGAACTCACTACCTAAATCGACTTGTAAATTTTTAGGGGATGTCTCTTCTTGGAGTATCTTGTTGAAAGCTTCGGTAATGTTTACACCAGTTTTCGATTTACGGGGAATGGCCCAAGTAAACTTGGACAAGATTTTAATGCAGGTCGGTAGGAAGTTAAACCCTTTATTTAGGTTAATGTACAGTATCATTTCCACTAATTCTGCCTGCCAGAGATCATTCGTGCTCAGCACAATCATTTTCCAAATTGGAAAATTCTTCCACGGTGGTTTGTGAAGTTCTCTTACGAGTTGATCCAGAGAGCGATTCTCTCTCACTCTTTGAGCTTTTGAAACTAGAATTTCATCGGCGGCGTGACGTTTTTTTCCAAATCTTAGCTATCTGAATAAGCGCTATTGTGTTCTAAGCACGCTTCGTCGAGGTTATTTATTCCAGGATCTCCTTATGCCAGTCGCTTCTTTAGTTTAGTTCTGACACTACAGTATTGTTATATTGGTAGGTGCATTTCAACAGGCAAGTTATCTATGATCATATCAACAACCAAAACTAGTAAAAGGAAACGCCAAGTTCCAAAAGGTTCGGCCCTTCAAAGGAGTGATATCAACACACCAAAACATTCGCCAAGTTAATCGCACCGCTTAATAGTTTGAAGATTAAATGAAAACTGGAACATTGCTACTTTCGGTAGCACTGATCAAGTTTTCATTTAACGTCCAAAATATTATTCGGTGTGATTAACTTGGTGAATGTTTTGGTGTGTTGATATCACTCCTTTGAAGGGCCGAACCATTCGGAACTTGGTGGTCCCTTTTACCAGTTTTGGTGTTTGATATGATATCACTTCTTTTTTTTTAATTGTGTATTAGACTCAACTCAACTAGCTGCAGATATGCAATAATGTGTCACATCAACAACAGCTTGAGTAGCCATTTTTCCAATAATTTAATTTCATATCACTCCTTAGTCACCTCTTTATCAGTTACTGGTTTTGTTTTATTTTTGTTTTATTTAGTTCATATCACTCCTTTCTCGTTTTGGTGGCCTCTTTCCCAGTTTTTGACTTTATTTTGGCATTTTTTTTAATTGGATGTAGACACAATTTCTTTGGCTTCGTTGTTTAGATTTATCGCGATACACTAGCATGTGCCTAGGGACATACATCGATATACACGTTGTCATCGTCCAACCTTTGGCCATCCAATCAGAGACGATGCAGACAATACTAAGTAGTGGTTATTGGCATGCATTTGCAACAATGGTACCTCTATATGCGATTTATTGTGATAGTTTTGTTTTCCTGTGGCTTAGCCGAGGCGTTTAGAGCCGAGGAAGCAAAACTGTCACAATAAATCACGTATACAGGGACCATTCTCGCCAAAAGTATGCCGATAACTAATTTATCACCATACTTTAAATACATTTTGTCCGTTTGTACGATGAATTCGAGTTGTTTCTTGGTATCGTCCATTGTTCTTCTCCCTAGTGTTCAACAATCGTTGGCCGATATAATGTTATTACAACAATGGTTACAGTTCGTTATTATAAGTGTAGCAATAAGTTATTTATTCTGACACTTATAACAATACGAACGCTGATGGGATAACACAGGATCTGTAAAAGTGTACCAATAAGGGATTTATTGTGACACAACAATGCTGTATCAATAATGCTGTATTCGATTTATTACTGAGTTTTATAACAATGAAAACGAAAAAATTATGGTGATAAGTAATAGTTATCACCGTAGTTTTGCAACAATGACTCGGCAATAAGTTGTTTTAGAACGATCGAGCCTGCAACAATACGTCCGAGGGTGCAGCCCGAGGACTTATTGTTGCAGCCGAGATCGTTCTAAAACAACTTATTGCCGGGTCATTGTTGCAAAATTTGGGGGATAACTGTCTTGTACCACTACGTAGTACGTCGGTGTTCCTGCATTTATGCTATTGTAACACTTCCCAGAAAACAGGTTGTATAGCCTAATGGATTTGGGGATATCTCACTTATTTAGTGACGAAGATGACGAATTATTGTCGCAACTACCCCTTGCATTGGGTGAAAGGTGAGGGGACGATCTCCAGAAGTTAGTCGATTTTAAGAAATCTGCATGAATTTGAAACGTTTTCCAGCAAATCGGATACAATTTTCACACGTATTCGTTAAGATATTTTTCTCCCAAATTTTTTTTAACTAGTGCCTCCTGAAAGGCAGGGGATACCCCGGAAGCCAGCATTTTTTTAAGAATGCGGCGTGAATTTGAAATGCATTCTTGTAACTCAGCGAGTTGCAAGATGAAATTTTCACATAAACTCATTTTAAATGAAAAGCAAAAAAAAAGTTTCTGGTGAAAAGCTGCTGCTGAGGTGGGAGGCAGGGGGCAGGGGCCCAGGAAGGTAATATTTTTTGAATAAACTGGCCTGAATTTGAAACGTGTTCCTTTAACTTAGCAATGCAATACGAATCCATATAAAATTTTAAAAAAACTGTTAACAAGGGTTTCCTGCAATGGGTGGGTGGGCGAGGGGGGTAGCATAGGCCCCGGAGGCTAGCGTGATTTTTAAGAAATCACCGTGTTTCTGAACCATTTTCCTGCAACAGAATGGATGGCATTTTCCTGCAATTTCATTAAATGAATTGGCTCAGCGTAATTAACATGCGTGGTACTTTAACAATGTTTTAACAATGATTGTTTGGTCCATTGTTTAAAAGTAGGACGATAAGTTTAAAATGCATTGATTTCAGTTGGCACTTATCACCACACTTTTAAACAATGGTCCAATGGTACGAACGCTGGCCTCATAAGTCGATTAGAGCAATAGTTTGTAACAATGAAAACAAAAAAAGTAGGGGTACAAGTAATAGTTTGCAACAATGGGTCGCGATAAGTAATTTATTGTACAGTTTTTTACGTCCAAGGAGGCAGCTTATCATCTGAAGCCGAAGTCAGAGGATGTGCTGCTTCCGAGGATGTAAAAATCGTACATTAAATCACTCGTCGCGACCCATTTTTGCAAAAGTAAGGCTATAACTGTTTTATTACCATACATAGTCAGTTTTTATGGAGGTAAATGAACGATTCCAACGTACATTTTATAGGCGGATTTGATCATTTTAATGCAGTCTTGAGCCAACAATGGATCAGTGCAGTGTTTGGCATTGTTGCATAATGGTTTTCTCCCTCGTCCTTGATGATGCAACAATGCCACCATAGTCTTGTTTCTTTTGCGTTATTGTTTACACACCTAAAGCCGAACAGTAAGGCACGTTCTCTAATTGTTGTAGTTGTTGGATAGAGAAGAATTGTCTGTTCTCTTATCGAGCCCTGTGTAGTTATTTAATAGCTATTTTCTTTAAAACTTTTTTTTAACTTGAGCTATACATTAAGTTGAGCAAGAAAAACAGTTGCACAATGATAAAAATAAAGTGGACATGCGATTTATAGCAGGAGTCATAAAGGGGAACGTAAAATTCCCCCTCCCCATTCCGCCACAGAAAAATATTTATTTATGTATAACTAAAACGTATCGAATTTTAACCTTTACAATTTGCACTCATTTATGAACAAACACCCTTCATATCATCAGGGAGTGCTGTGAAGACCAGTGTGCGACCATTTAGATGCAAAAATTTCCCTGGATGCTACGACTGATGTTTGTTTATAATTTTTCAATGAATCATTTCTGTTCATTGCGTGCATTTGTTAATTCGCTGTAATGCCTTTTGAATTTTGCAGGATGATGTGACGGGTGTTTACATTTTCTCAATTCAATTTCATTTCTGTTCATTGCGCGCCTTTGTTATTTCCAGCGATTTATGTCTATTTATTTGTTATTTGTAGCAATGCTTTGTGAATAGCCGGATACTACGATGGGGGTTTGTGTATATTTTCTCAATTCAATTTTATTTCTGTTCATTGCGCGCCTTTGTTATTTGTAGTAATGCTTTGTGAATAGCTGGATACTACGATGGGTGTTTGTTTATATTTTCTCAATTCAATTTCATTTCTGTTCATTGCACGCCTTTGTTATTTGTAGTAATGCTTTGTGAATAGCCGGATACTACGATGGGGGTTTGTTTATATTTTCTCAATTCAATTTCATTTCTGTTCATTGCGCGCCTTTGTTATTTGTACGATGGGTGTTTGTTTGTTATGGGTGTTTGTTTGTTCGTCATAGCATCCAGGAGTGCAGTGAAGACCAGTGTGCGAACATTTAGATGCAAACATTTTCGCGGATGCTACAACGGGTATTTGTTTGAATTTTCTCAATGCAGTTTTATTTCTGTTCATTGCGTGCATTTGTTATTCGTTGTAACGTTTTGTAAAAACCCAGGTGCTACGATGGGCATTTGTTTATATTTTCTCAATAAAGTTTCATTTTTGTTCATTGCACGCATTTTGTTAATTTGTTGTAACACTTTGTGAATAGCCGGGTGCTACGACGGGTGTTTGTTTATATTATTCTTAATGCAGTTTCATTTCTATATCCACCAGAATCCATCCATCCATCCCTGCAGATACTAGAGCATCGCCCTATCTAGAAATATCCACTTTTAACTACTGCTCGTGGTATTGTTGCAATAAGTATACATTTTCAACTTATCACTCATGGTATTGTTCAAAAGTATACATTATCAACAATATTGCTCGCGGTAGTTATTGTTTTAACTGTCTATTTTCAACTTATCGCTCTGGTAGTCATTGTTTTAAGTGTCCATTTTTAACTTATACCATTGTTGTAACTGTCTGGTTAAATTATTTATACGGACACTTTGCAACACTGAAAACGACAAAAGTATGGTAATAACAATGGTTATAGCAATACTTTGGGACCAGGGTTCTATACAGTACTGGCCGGATCTTGGATTAAAAATAGCATTACGAAACTGGGTTGGCAATATGGCCATCGAAATTACCGCTGATGCAATTTACCTTGTTACCTTGTCATTTTGTCACCGGAACACCCTCCGTACAAATTATCAACGAACGTGTTGCTTTTTTTTTGCAAATGCAGAGAAATAGCTTAAATGTGGCTGAGTTATATTTTTAAAAACTATTTAAAAACACTTTTATAGATAATAAAGTTTTGCTACCAAAATCTACTTACAAAATATAAATTATTACTTTGACAACCGTTACTAGCTCCCAATAGATGTCGCGTCTCTCCGTACAAAGATGCTGCCTCGAAGAAGAAACCTAGCCGAAATGAACCAGAAATGGCGAGCATTTTGTCTACCCCCTTATATCATTGTTGAGCGGGCCAATTAGTTTACTGCCTATGTTGGTACTAACGTGCCCTCCCGTTGCACCACCAGACTGTAACCCAGAAAAGAAATGCAGTTTGTAACACGCTGCTGCCATTAGTCCAATTTCATATTTGGAAGCCTTCCTGCTATCTCGGTACCGGTGAATAATCACCGTGTGGGAATTACCATGCAGATGAGCGGACTAGCTAGCTAGTTAGCGCCACATTTGCAACCTTATGGAGGGTCAGATTTTGATCCAATTTCCCTCGGACTGAGCAAGAACTAACAAAAACATGACAAAAACCCCATATTTAATTTTCAAAGCAAACGTTGGCGTCTTCTTCACAAATCATAGTAAAAAGTTAAAACTGGGACCTACCCTCAACCAACCTACAAGATGGCCGCAACCTTGTAGGTTGGTTCAGGGCGGGTTCCAGTTTTATCTTTTTTACTATACGCCAACGTTTGCGTTGAAAATTTAATACGTTTTTTTTTTTATTATGTTCACTTGTGAGATCTTGCTCAGTCTGTGGACAACTGGATCAAATTCTGACAGACGACGTTTGGAAGCCAAAATAGTCTCAGTGGGTGATATCTGGGATGGTTGTAGAGGATTGGTTGACTATGAGTGCTGTTAGGGTTATCCAACACAATAGAGCAGAATTAGTTTGCACTCAACTTAGTGTTTGTAAGGGGTAATTGCTGTGCTCAAGACATTTCTGATTAAACGTTCTGCTTTAGGAAACTGATCTTAGAGTAGTATACTGAATTTGAGGTAACCTTTATTGGTTGCTTCTGTATTTAATTAAACACCATGTCACATCGTTTTATTTGATACATTTTGGTATCCTTATTTTAACATCTATTTATTTAATACAAGTGTAGTTAATATAATAAGTCAATGCACGTGCAGTTAAAGTTTCACTATTCTGTAAAACGATAAATTACCTTCATGTCATTATTATGATAACTACTACACCAATTAAGTTATACTAGGGCTCGTTTGAAAGAAGAGATTTAAAGTTAAAACATTTCCGTGAATACTAATTTTTATATAACAGTTCGCCATTAAATTTCAAAAGAATACAACAAAAGTATTAATACTGTCTTGATTTCACCCTTTGCGGGCATATAGCTTCTAAACTATTAAAGTTTATCATAATGACTGATTGCCATAATACGTTTTCCCTTTACTGTCTTTCATTAAAAAAAGAAAATTGAAATCTGTCCAGTAGGCCCGAAGAAATTTGGATTTACTAGATTCACTGTTTTACGGAAGTTTATGATGCCGCCGTTCCAGAATGGATGCATATGATACTAGAAACCACTCAACAAAATGTCAGTTTTTCTGCAAAAAATGTAGCATTCTACGATTAGCCCTAGACTAACAGGGATGGACGATAATCAGTGGAAAAGAATCTGTGGAATTATGAAGCAATAGTTACAGCATCGATGCTACCATATCCGGTAGACGTCTGTGCTTCAGGTTACAGCTCAGCAGACTTTTCTTTGGCTGTAAATTTCCCCTTAACCTATACCCATTTTGAATTATGATTGGTCTATGCAACATTTTACCCCTTCAGTTGTATAAATCTTATGTTAAAAATGTTAAGCGCAATTTATAATAAGTATTAGTATTAGCAGTCTCCATTCCTGATCTTCAATTTTTTCCTTTACAGATACCCATTTTTTCCGCCATACGTTACACTACGAGAGTGTTATGGTAAAGACGATTACAAGCATAATTTTGAGAAAGTATATCCTGAAATGCAACCTTCCTTGGAATTTCACTGTGGATGTACCAGACTGTGCGAAAAATACATCAATGATGCTACTTTTCAAACTTTGCAAGATAACCACAACGAGTCTATTCTGCATTTTTCCTTAGAAAGCAATCGTGCAACGGTCATTGAGGAAGTCTTCGTGTATGACGGAGTAAGTTTTGTGTGCGACATTGCTGGTCTTTTGTCCTTATATTTGGGCTTCTCGATGATGACTTTCTGCGCCTTGTTCTTTGAAATACAGAAGCATTTGAAGAAACCATCTCACTTTTTCACAATTGCAGACCCAATTTATCGAATGGTGCAAAGAGAATACACCAAGATCACAAAAAGTGGCATCGGTAAAAATTTAAGGCAATCAACTTTAGTAAGAATCACAAAGTACGCAAAGCACACGTGTAATTTAATATGTACAGTCATTTTTATTGGCCTAACTTACAGGGAAGTGAATACCTACTCACAAAAGGAATTGAAGACCGTGTTCACTATTCAGTCATTTCCAATGCTGCAGTTCCCAACTATGACCTTCTGCCAAGTTACAGAAAAGTTGATAAATGCCAAAAAAAATTATGCAAAACGGATGAAACAGCCAATATGTGACGTGGACATGTTGGACTTGTTGGATATTAACGTCAACGCAGAAATGATTTGGGATCGATCAGACATCAAGGAAAAATTCGTGGAATTTGCGAACGCTGTAAGTATCATAACTATAAAGTAGTCAAGTTACATAACAATGCTAATAAAGCGTTTAATGCTAATTTTAAATGAATTTCTTCGAGCAGTGGGTAATCTGAAGAAAATGGCTCATATAGAGAATCGACTGAATTTTAATGTTTTTTTTTAAATAAATTTCTTGGAGCCTTACGTACCCATCTGAAAAAACTGATCGTATGTATGAATCAGCTTAATTTTGACACTATTTATTTAATAAAAATTCTTGAATCCTTACTTAATATGAAACAAACTGAGCATATAGATGAACCATCTTAATATTTTGATGCTTTTTTAAAATAAATTGTTTGAGCCCTACGTAAGCTGATACAAACTGATCATCGTATAGATGATAGGCTTACTTTTGATGCTATTTAACAAAATGTTTTCTTGGATACTTTTGTAATCTGAAGCAGATTGGGTGTGTAGATGAAATGACTTAATACTACCTAATTTTGATGCTATTTTAAGAAATAAATTCTTTGAAACCTTACATATGACGAAGCAAACTCATCATGCATACACTAATCGGCTTAATTTTAACACTAGTTTTTTTTAATAGTTTCTTGAAACAATACATAAGCTGCAGCAAACTGATTGTACACTTGAATCAGCTTAATTTTGAAATTAGTTTTTAAAATATATTTCTTGGAGCCTTATATAAAGCTGAAGAAAACTGATCGTATGGATCAATCGCCTCAATTTTGAACCTTTCTATTTGTTTTATAAAAGAATAAAAGTTAGGAAAGTCAGCAAGAAAATCCGGGAGTTCAAAGAGAGAAACCTCCAAATATTGCAGTGGAGTAGAAATATTGTCCAGAACAGGCCAGAACAGATACAATGCCCACTGAACGAAAACAGTAGTTTCTCACACTAAACTTGGGTGGTACCGACTGGCAGGAACTTTGTCAGGATCCCCTCTCCAGTCACTGAACATATAATCTTTCTTGTACAACTAGGCTGAGCCCTTCCACCTCTCATCCACCATTACCACAATTAGTGTAATACGTTTAATCTTCTTTTCCTTTCATTTTCCAATAAATGTAACATAAAAAATAAAAAGCAAAATTAGAATAACATGTATAATAGTATAAACTATAGATAATGATTTCATGTATATTAATAAGTGTCATTCACAAGCAACACTAAAGTACATTTGCACCCTAATGCAACTAGGAACGAAAAATTACTTCGTTCTTTTAATCTTTATGAATTTTGACCTGCAGCAATCAGGTGGTTTGAGCAGCAAATGACTTGTGTCTAGCTTTATAATACATAAATTCTCACTTCGTATGGTTAAGGTTCACACATGGTTATGACATCTTGCTAACACGACACCATTTTAAACTGTGACAGTTATATTCGGGTAATTTGCAAACTCGTACACATCACCATGGGTTAATTCCAGTACTATGCTTTTACCGTGGGGTGAAATTTATTATCCTGAACTTTTACTTGTCCAGCTTTTCAAAACTATGCAATAAATATCCCCACGCACAATTATGCAGTACTAAAGTAAATATGCACGTTCGGAATGTAATATTCTTCGTATCCACCTCAAGTGACGTAACATTTAACATACCAGTCCAATCGGATAATGCCAACCGGTGACTAGACTATATTCTGTTGTATGCAAAAAGTAAAGGTCATCTTCCTGAATGCACAGAACCTAAAATGTTCAGCTATATACCCACAGTCGTATTTAACCTTAACTTGAACTCTTGCTACTGTTCAATTAATGATATAACTGAAGTACAACTTCACCAGAAACACTAAACTGCTCACTAGGAATCAGGCTCGGACTGGCCATAGTGCCATTCGCCCTTTGATTGCCACACATTTGGCGCACCTTGGGTGGCCATCTTTTTTACCCCTCCCCAGAAGAAAAATTGATGCTTTTCTGCTAGGTGAACTTTTCTTTCAGGTACAAATCCCCTTCTCTATCTTTCTCCATCCCTTGTATTTTCAAAACATTCACTAAACTTCCCCTCCCCCTGCCAGCCCTCTCCACCCCCCTCCCCCCAAGAAAAGACCCACGTCACCCAAGAAAAAAGTTCGTAAAAAAGTCATTACATTAAATGTACATACTTGTATTGAAGAATACAATCGAAGCCGGAACAGACAGTAGAACATCAAAATAGGCAAAGACTCCTGGGGCTCTTCACTGGACAATGCATAGGGAGCATAGAACACTCCCAGACTCCTTAGCTGAGGTTGGATGTGCCGTCACTTAATTAGACTTTATAGAGTTCCTGGTAAAATGCATGGCGCCCCTCCCCCTATTATTTCACTAAATGGCACAGGCACCTTTTTCTACCAAGTCCGACTCTGCTGGGAATAGGAAATAGATCTTTAGCATAGCTTTCACTGTACCCGACATATGCAATCATCTGTGCCTACATCACTTGAAAGTTTCCATACAGTTCACAGCAAAAATATGATACGCATTGTCCATTACAATAATTAAAACCATAAAAAAAAGAACGAGTATTAAGTCTACTTGTTCTGAGCCCAAAGTTTAACATGAAAGCATTGTCTTTTTGCTGATTATCAAAAATAATTTCTGCTGGAGATTTCGTTTAACTCTACGAGGATGATTTCCTTTTTCGAGACCTCGACACAGAACGAAGTGGAGTAATGGTACGAAATCGTCAGCATAAATTATCCACGCAAAACTCACACACAAAACCACACAAAACTCACTGTTGACCCATATCTATTGGGGTATAATCGCTCTTATGCATATGTAGACTTTTGTACGTGTTCATGTGTAAATATACTTTAAAGCCCACTTGTGCTAATGTCATAAAGTTAATGTACCTGCTGCCTATCAGATCAGAAATGAACAATTAATAAAGAACTTTCTTTCTAGTATGTAAATTATTCAGAAACGCATTACGACATGGTTGAAGGAAGATGTTTACAGTTTACATTTCCGTGTAAGTATTACCATGATAACCGAATTTGCAACAAATTCTACTTCTAATTTAAAAAAAAAATAACTCTTCAGAACTTTGACACTCAGTGGAACTCACAGATCCTGAAACTGGCTCAGAATCTTCTTTCTGCTGAACATGATGATCCTTGTTGTTTTTGTAACCGTATTTGTGCTTTTATCACTCCTTTCAGGGGGTGGTTGAAGCTCAGATGGTTTAGCTAACTTACCGAAATGTTTACACTTCTTACAGTCCGCTTTTAAATGCCCTTCTTCGTGGCAACGACCACAGTTGAAGTCTTTATACTGACACCGGCTACGAGTGTGACCCTTAAAGCCACAACAAAACAAACTAAGCTTTTACTGTTAGAGGAGGAGTGTTTGGAATAATAATCCTTACTTTTATGCCTTGAATGCGCTACAAAATCAGCCCTACTTGAACTGGTTTTAAATTCTAACTGATTTAAATCAGCTGCTTCAAGCAAAAGAGCTAATTCGACTGTAGCCTGAAAATCAAGAGTCTTTTTGGTAAGTCCGCGTTGCAAAGTAGGGCTGTTTACACCACCCACTATCCTATCGCTAATCTTCTCTTCCTTAATTTTGCCAACAGCGATGTTGTCATAACCGTAATGTTTTGTGAGTTGTTTCAGAGTGTCTGCATACTAAGCTATAGATTCATTTGGTTGTCGAGACGTCTTGTTTAATGTAAGCCTTTCAGAAATGGTGCCAGAGGCAGGCTCAACTGCCAATTCAACTGCTTTAGTTAAAGCGTCATACGTAATGGTTTCCGTTGTAAGTGGATCTATAATTCTTACTATTTTTTGAAACATTACATTTCCGACACTTGCTAACAAAACATCACAACGGTCAACATCTTTAATCTTTTTGGCTTTAAGAAAGCACTTAAATTGCATAATATACATCAACCAAGTAAATTTATTTGGATCGAATGACTAGAACAAACCATTAGGTCTGACATCCTCAGAATTTGCTTTAGTTGCCTCAGGAGGAATTTTGACTGAAAATTCTAATCTGTACCAATATTTTATCAGAAAGCCTTTTATCCAATAAAATACTAATTAATACAAGTTTTACCTAAACAATCGCCTAACGATCTTCAAATACAGTTTTAGGATTTTCAACATTTTACTCACTAAGTAGAACTCAAATTTTAAGCTTGAGCTTATTTACTAGCCTACTAGATTTTAAATAGATAATTAGTTAGCCATGCACAACTATGCAGGTAATTTACAGGTAATTTATAGGTAATTTATCGGTAATTACTTTTAACATTAAGCCGGTCTAGACAAGTAAGTAACCCTTTAACTCGTCAAAATACAAGTAATAAACCATTAACTTGTTTACACAAAATTTTCGTGTAAATTTACAACACAAGACGTCTCCAGGCTTCAATTTAACGCTAAATTTTAAAGGTTTCTGGTTTAAGACACACTAGCTGTTTGTCAAACGTAGGCAGTTCTGAACAAACATATAATAATAATTTTTGTTGTAAAACAACGTAGTGAGCAACAGGTGCACTGCAAAGAAGCAAACAGTCCCTTGCCACCGTAACATTTTAACACCTTTCCACCTACTGTAAGGTTTGGCTGTATCGTTCCATTCGAACACCTAATGACAGTTATTAAGTAATTATCAGCAATTATGGGTCATTAATCCGTTCAACAAGTAAGAACTTTGGAAACATTTGCCAGCTTTCGAACACCGTAAGAAGCAACAACTTTTCCACATGGACTGACGTTCCATTCATTGCAACTTGTAAGCTGGCTTTTGGCGGGAAGCTTGCTATAAATGGAAAGAACGTTTTACCGCCAGAGACACTTGCAAAAGGTAGCTACAAGTGGCAGGGATGCTCTTTGTCGTCTTGCAGGACAAATTCAAGCTGATCGATGTCATGTTGTAAATAAGTCTTATTGTAAATTTTGTTCGAAGTAAATTGGATCATTTTGTTTGCAAGCGTGAGTTGACCCAATGAATTTATAATGGCGGCAACGGTGGTCACGAACTAAGCCCTCAAAGTTTGAAGAATTTGCCTCATTGAATTTATAATGGCGGCAGCGGTGGTCACGAACTAAGCCCTCCAAGTTTGAAGAATTTGCCTCATTGAACTTATAATGGCGGCAGCGGTGGTCACGAACTAAGCCCTCCAAGTTTGAAGAATTTGCCTCATTGAATTTATAATGGCGGCAGCGGTGGTCACGAACTAAGCCTTCCAAGTTTGAAGAATTTGCCTCATTGAATTTATAATGGCGGCAACGGTAGTCACGAACTAAGCCCTCCAAGTTTGAAGAATTTGCCTCATTGAATTTATAATGGTGGCAGCGGTGGTCACGAACTAAGCCCTCCAAGTTTGAAGAATTTGCCTCATTGAATTTATAATGGCGGCAACGGTGGTCACGAACTAAGCCCTCCAAGTTTGAAGAATTTGCCTCATTGAATTTATAATGGCGGCAGCGGTGGTCACGAACCAAGTCCTCTAGAAGTAAGACGTCCTTCAACGAAGTACGAAGTTTTTTGAAGTTTGAAGTATTTTTAACCATTGAATTTATAATGGTGGCACACGGTATAGACTGACCAAGCACTCCTTCATCCCTAAGTTTTTTTCATTCCATTAAGTTAAAATGGTGTTCGGCGAGAAGTTGGCGACAGGAGTTGATGAATAACTTCAGGAGGGTGGCCAAGAGTAACGAAGCAGGAAGATCTCTCCAGTGAGTGTGGCACTCGTCTGGAAGCAAGAACACGCAAGTTGGAAGGCTAAACAGAAGTATGACGGAAAGGATTACTGCAGTTGGGCAAAGAACCGAGGCATCCTCGCACGAGGACGTGCGATCCGGTAGGAGCAGCATAAAGTCTAGTGTCGTGGAAGATTGGGCCGAATCCGGTGTCGAGGAGAAGGCAGATCGTGGCTGAAGGTTTTTGCGGCGGCAGAGAAGGCTGCTGTGAAGGCGTCGACTTAGTGTTTGATTGCAACACGGCAACAGGGGTAAGGCAGACTTTTTTTCACACTCTGGTAATAAGGCGTTAAATTGAAAGGGTTGTTTATTCCGGTACAGTTGCGTGTTGGTATTTTTTTGGTGTGTTGATGCTTTGATGTATTGTTTGATACGTAGTGTTTACAGAAGTTCGGCCACCATAGGGCCTTAGGGCTTCGTCGGGCAGATGACCGGGTGCGGTTAACACTCGCTAAAACCCTTTGAACCCTTTGTTTACATTAGTTAAACATGGATTTATTAGGGGGGAGGACGATTGCTGATTTAAAGGCTGTGTGCGGGGAATTTGATTTGGTTGCGCCTAAACGCAAATCTGATATTCTGGAGTTGTTTAAAGATGGGTTGGAGGCAGGTACGCTTTTGCGGGTTGATCTTGAGGCAGCAATTGAGATGGTGGATGAAGAAAAAAGGGTTGTGGAAGAACAAAAAGAGAGGGAGCTAAGGGAAAGAGGAGAACGAAAAGACAAGGAGTTAAGGGAAAAAGAAGAAAAGAAAGAAAAAGAGTGGGAAAGAAGGAAAGAAAGGGAGTTAGAAAGTAGGAAATTGCAGATTAGAGAAGAAGAATTAAAGAGGGAGGAGGCTTTAAAGGAGAGGGAGGACAATTTAACAAGAGAAAAATTGAAGAGGGAAGTGAATCTAGTGTCAAAGTCGTTACTGTGAAGGCCGATAAAATGGAAAAAGGTGGAAAGCAACATCCTAGGATAATTAAAGACACGAGTTTTGTGGGTGCAGATAAAAATGCTGTTTGTGATGTGTGTCATGTTAAAGATGTAGCTAAAAAGGCAAGAGGCAGATTTGGTGTGGTGACTGTGGGATTACATTACTTGTTGAAAATGGAAGCTGGTGTGTTGCGGGCAGGGCGGTTGTTTGGTTCGTAGTATAGGTTAAGAAAAGAGGTTGGCAGAAAGGAAATTTTTTGTAGGAAAGGGAGATCTTGCAATTCAGCTGATTGTAACGTTGGATGGGGAATGGAACGAAACAATGGTCCTGGCAAGCCAGTCAGTGGTGTTTACAAGTTGGGAAAATTGGTAGTAAAAGGGGATGTTAAAGGGGCAGGTTTGAGGTTGTGCATTGTTCCTCAATCTGCTGATCACATGAGTGAATTGTGGAACAATTGATGTATATGTGTACTGTTTGTGTTTTGGTGGGAAAGGCAGCTTAGTTTGCGAATGCCCTGGTACCGAGTGTGGAAGGGGGGTTTGCCTTCCTTGTGTGTGATTTGTTCTCCGGTAGTGAACTATGTAACTGTTGAGCTGCAACTGGAGGTTGGTTTGTTTGGTGTGGTTTTTGTGTGGTACAGTGACGTGTTGAGATCGGTTTGAGTTGTGATGGAGCGAAAAGAAAATTTAATGTAAGCTTTCTTATGGTGTGCGGAAAGTATAAGTGGATGGATTGCTTGTTAAAGAATGTGATCGAGGAAGAAGAGGTGTGTTTTTGGGTGCAACGCATGGTGTTGTCAGTGGGGCGGTGTGGTGATGTGCTGGCCCTGTTGCTGTGTTGCAAACGTTTGGTGAAGAGGTGAAGCGGTGCTGTGTTGTGTTGATGGAGTGGTGATGAGAAGCAGTGTTGTGTGATGCTAGTGGAATGTGGTGCAAGTTGTGTGTGGAGTGAAGTGCGTAATGGCTGTGTGTGCTGAAAAAGAAAGGTGGTGGTGTTTCCCAACTGTGTGTAATCTGAAGCCTTCTTTGTGCCATCCTGGTGATAGACATCACTAGGGAACCAGCGGCTAACCAAAATTTGTTCGGCAACAAGTTTCAATTTTGGGTTGGAGGTGTAAGGTTTGGCCTTATCGTTCCATTCGAACACCTAATCACAGTTATTAAGTAATTATCAGTAATTATGGGCCATTACCCCGTTCGACAAGTAAGAGCTTTTGGAAACGTTTGCCAGCTTTCGAACACCGTAAGAGGCAATAACTTTTCCGCGTGGACTGACGTTCCATTCTTTGCAACTTGTAACTTGGCTTTTGGCGGGAAGCTTGCTATAAAGTGGAAAGAACGTTTTACCGCCAGAGACACTCGCAAAAGGTAGCTACAAACGGCAGAGATGCTCTTTGTCGTCTTGTAGGACAAATTCAAGTTGATCGATGTCACGTTGTAAATAAATCTTGTTGCAAATTTTGCTGAAGGAGACGAAGTAAATTTGATAATTTTGTTTGCAAGCGTGAGTCGACCCATTGAATTTACACTACCAGAATGGAGGTAACCGCTATAGAAGCTTACTTTCACTGCCCATTTCTCTATCCATGTAAAATTAATGGAGGTAATAAGTCTTAGGTTACAGCATGCACATCTCTTGAATTGTGATGGCTTTTTTTAATTTTTAAACTTATTTTTTGTAAGTGTTCACCTTACATCCATATTACTGTACGGTTTTGAACTTTTAAATCTTAATATTGACAAGAATTTATAGGGTCCTGATATTGAGTATGTTGATCTTACATCTTTTTTTTAATGTTAGACATTGAACGTGTGCTTTGTAGACTTACATGCTATAAATTCAGGTTTGAGTTTTAACCATGTTTTAATTTGTTTCTGCTTTCTACGGCTCCGATCTGAGTGACGAAACGTTGTGAATTTTAACTTGCATTCAGTTAATAATAGCTTAATGGCTTAATGATTTTATTTACTGCTTATTCATTTGAGAACATAAATGATTATTTTCGAAAATTCCAAGGAAAGGGACGGGTAACGATACACCCCAACGATGTTGATGTTACTAGGAATGTGGGGTGGCGAGTGTAGTGCCTTCTAAGTAAGAATTAGTAAAATGCTTTCGCTCAGTGCAAGAAGGACCCTGTTTCAGCTGTTAGGAACAAAAAATGCATACAATTATGATGTAGCTCACCATGCCCAAAACTTAGGTAACTCCATGAACTCGATTAATGCTGAAACATTAATTTAGCCCCATGTATGTATTCCATGCTCTTCTGGGGTCGCTTTTTCAAAACCTTAAAAAAAATTATGCATGAATTTAGATCAGTGGCCTTGAACAGGTGCCACCTATTGGCATTCTTGCATATTCGGTTTCTTTCCTTCCTGCTGGCTTGAGAAGTGGATGTGTGTCAGTGGATGTGTGTCAGGTATGTCAGTCACTGAGTTTATATCGGGATCTCGTGGCTATTTTTATTTTGTCTCTTAGGTTTTATTGGGACTCTAGTGAACAAGATGCGAATAGAACCGAAAATTATGGAATTTTATTTGATAAATAATGGGGCTGCCTGTCGGTGAATGCTTATTACTTAATTCACTATTGCGCTGCATGCACCCCGTAATTCGAAAAATCAATGCCCGTCAGATGACAGGAAACGTAATCTTTCATGCCCATTGCACTACATTTTTCTCCACCTTTGGTCTAATACATGTAATTCTTTAACCCAGAAACAGAGAGAGAGTATTTGATGGTAGATTGGTGGTGGGGAACTGTGTCCTCCAGACAAGGTATATATATTTACAAGGTATATATTTTATTGAAAGATTTTCTGATGAAATGTGTGCTTTGCTGTGTAGTCGTACAACAGGAAAGACTTCTGTGTGATATTTTTACGATTTGCAACCTATCGGCCAGTATGTCCAAGCGACTTACGAAATCCAAACAAACGGAAATACATTAAGGCATGTAAAAAGAGGTTATTGACAGACTGAGGATAAGACTTCGATCTTCGAGGCCTATTTAACTGTTTTCTCATGTTTTTTTCTTTACTGCATTTCATTTCGTTGGAAATTTATGAGTGACACATCCAAAAACGTATAGTTTAAAATTATTTTTCACTGATTTACGGGAGGGCAGCTAAAAAACCCTGTTGGGGAGGCCGCCCCTTCCTCTCACCACCTTGACCAGTACGCTACTGAAAGGATGTAACATGAGCGACGTACTCTGGTAGAATGCTGATATCTTCGTATTAGTGTTTTATGGAAGGTATAACGAAGATGCAAACAATATTGAACTACAAGTAAAGTTACTCTGTTGTCAAGCCATATGTCAAAAATAAGTGCATTTTACCGTAATATCTTTTCTTATTTCCAGTTAAAGATGTTTTTCCTTCAACACAACTGAATCAAGCAATTGTCTTTAAGCCACTGAAACATTTTTGTGATGACGACTATTTCAATGTATGTATTCAACCAATATACTAAAAAGAAAGTAAAATTATGAACATTTAAACATTTTACTATCCATATTAAAGAACTATTAAATCTTCTTTCGGTATTTAAAATAATGATTGTAGTCATCAGTACAAAACTAAAACGCAATCTGCTTTCAAATCATAGAATGTGTTGCCCTGTATGTGGGATTGTACATGGTAAATTAGAGGAGTTTCGTGGTTTAGGATAGGAACAGCAAGCAATTCCCCAATTTCGTGTTTTACTTAAGGCTTACGAAATAAGAGGGCTCAAAACAGATACTGTTTACTTTAATGCTCATTATTCTTTAGTAATTCCAGCACTTCAGCAACATAAGAATGTTAGCCTTTCATTTTGTGAGAACAGATAACTCATAAAACAATGCTGACATGAAATTTATCTTAACACAGAATTCACTGCTATGCACAATGTTCCTGGAATTTTTTTAACCAGTTGAGGATTCTGGAGACGGGTGAAACTATTAAAAGAGGACATCAAGACATTACAATGACAAAAAAAAAGAACTGAGGGTATTATAATTAGGTTTTCTATTTCATGCTGAAATAAATACAGACTCGTACATGTAAATATCTAGCTTACCAGGCATAGCTAAACTTCACCTAACTGATTTAAAACTTACAATTTTTTATTATAAGGCATGGTAAGTTAAACTTCACAGGTCTCTAGTCTATTGCACAAGCTTTCGTTTGAGACCAAATGTGAGACCTTTCATAAATTGCAAAAATATTGAAGGTAATAAAAATATTTTTATACTTGCGGCCATGTCCGTTTTATCTTCTACCACGTTATTTACAAATCTGTAACTTTTTTTATTCTTCCAGTCAGCATTTCGGCTTGTAATGTGAGAACTTCAAATCAGCACTCTTTTAAAATAATTACCCTTATTGTACCATCCGGATGCTAGAACTAATTAAAACCAATAACCACATGGCTGTCAGTTAACTATTCCTACTTAGCCTGCCTTGCACCATGCAATGGCGACCATATTGAATTGATCTACGGTAAAATTAAAATATAGCTGATTTGCGCAAAGTAGTAAGAGGATTGATGAAAAACAGACCCTTTTTAAGAGGCTTCCAGTAAACCCCTGCAAAAATTACCATGATTCTCAATTTTAAAGTCAACCCCCATGCAAAATTGACCTTGTCTCCTCTTTTAAAGGCCAACCTTCTGCAAAAATTACTTAACTCCTCTGTTAAAGGTGTAACCTAGAGCGAAAATTACGTTGATTGCGCATATTAAAGCTATCATCGTGTGAAAATACCCTTGATTGCCAATTTTAAGGTTAACATCGAATGGGAGACAATCACTTGTAATTTCCCACTAAAGGGAGCGCACAACACAGTCCATGTTGAACAGGCTTCCAATAACCTCATGTTGGAAGTGGGCAGAGGTTCTGGTGAGGCATTTTCTGGTGTTTTCTACCTCTCTCACCCATCCCTGATATGATTGTCGCGCAGGTTTTTCTTTCATGACACGTTTCAGGCATCCATTGAGGTCCTTTTTCCTTGAATGTGTTTTCTCAGTATAGGCATAGGATAATCTTGTTAGCCATCGGATGATTATGATTTTCACCTTCATAAGTCATCGTTGCTTCTTTTATATATATATACAGTAGCAAGATGGTCTTATCGTTCACTGGAAGAACATTAGATAAATGTGAAATCCTGATAACAACCGTAGCTTTTTCTAAATCGAGGAAACTCTTACAACAGACTTCGCAGTAATACTTTTTTTTAATCAAGGTCATTTTTTTATCACACCGGTTGTAGTGCACTAAAAACGCATCATAGGAAGAAAAGAGTCCTCCGCAGACGTGGCAGTAAAAGTATGCACCCCCACGCTGACAAAATGCAGCTACTGCGGAAATATTTGCACATCACCATTGCTCCAAAACCAGAGTCTTTTTGGATACACGATCTTGCTAGAATTTTTTCGCCAATATTTCAGCACTCTCTTCCTTTCTCAGTAGACTGGCCCATCCCCATACCCTGTAAAAAAGCCTAGGGTTTTTGGAAGCCAGCTCAAAATGGCTATTTTGCACCATCCCCTTAGTGGAAAATTCCAAGGGGTCATCTCTCGCACGACGTTGACCTTAAAATTGGATATCAAAGGCATTTTACACGAGGCTGACCTTAAAATTGGTAATCAAAGTCATTTTTGCATGGGGTTCACATTTAAAGGAGCAGTTAAGGTCGTTTTGCAGTGGGTTGACCTTAAAATTCAGAATCAAGGTCATTTTTACAGGGGTTTACTGGACGCCCGTTAGAAAGAACATGTTTTGCGCCAATCCCCGTACTACTTGCACACACAACTGTATTCTTCCGCCATTATCCCCGTGTTCCATAACATGTAAGTGGTCAATGAATAAACAGTGTTTCTTTTTAAGTTTAATCCCCATATATGTCATAATGTTATGGTATCACCAAGCAATTATAGCTTTCCGAGCCCGTAGTCATGTTGCTACGAAAAGTGAGTGTTGATTTTAAAAAAATTTGTTGATTCCGAAATATGTTGCAAGTCGGAATCACTAGTGTTTAATTTACCAATTTGTTCAATTCAAAACATTTTTTGCAGATAGTTTTTAGAGGTTCTAAATGCACCTGTGGTAATGCAATGTCAACATTAACGTATTTCTGTCTCGTAGTGGTTTTTAAATCTAGAACTACTGATTTAAATGGCTGCACACCCCTTCTGTACCAGCATTCTAATCGTAAAATGTGACATAGCTTTACAAGCCTCTGATTCAATCTTAAGTGATCAACTAATGTATTTCATACTAAAGTTTATTAAATTCTCTTTCTTATTGTTTTTTGTTGTTGTTATTTTCATAGTTCTTTTTCACATCACCGCTGGAAGATGTGCACCCTTCTCAAAAAAATAGTTTGGTAATTGGTGGACAGGCCATGGTTAGCTTTGCATTAAAGGTAAGGTGGCATATAATACGTTTTATCCTATCACCTAACTGTAAATGTCCAACAAACAATGAGCATTGACAAAGCAAACAGTGTGTATTAAAGACTGGCCTTTTGAGAATACGAGATACACTAATATGGTAAGAGAGAAAAGTCAACTGCCCCAACTGGGACTCGATCCCAGGGCTTCCTGCTTACTAGGTGGGTGCTCTAACCACTGCACTACCGGGGTGGCTGCAGGCTCCAGCAGAGCTAAGCAACTGTTCAATTTTTGTGGAGGCTAAAAGGCAAGTTGCTCCATGTGTACTTTTGTGGCCTTAGGTCATCATTGAGAAAGACTATGAAGTAGAGCCTGCAGCCAGTATCCGTGCCGGTAGTGCAGTTGTTAGAGCACCCGGTTAGTACGCGGGCAGTCTTCGGTTGCATCCCAATCAGAGCAATTCTTTTCTTTATTCTCAGAATAGTCTATCTTGTATTCTCACAAAGCTAGTCTTTAATTCAGACTGTTTGCTGTGTTAACCCTTAACCTTGTAATTTGTTATTTATTTAACAATGAGCACTTTCCTAAAGTAACCAAACGAATCAGTTGGCCAGTTGCGCCGCTTTTATTAAAAGTGACGTCACATGTCAATATGTGACGCCCACCACGAATTACGAAGATGTTTGGCATTAGGCATGCATCGTTGAGGGCGTGATAGAGACGTGATAAATACGTCGATTTCTTGTAATCGAATGACTTGTTACCTGCCTTAAGCTTACTGGGTATGTTTTATTTGTCGACAATCTCTACCATTTCTTAAGTATCTTCACGTAAATACAATTACCATGAATGAAGTGTTGCTGGTCCAACACTGCAGCTTCAGAGGAAAAACCTCCTCAAAGAGACGAAGGCGAGTTTCAGGGATGATGTCACGCTGAGGATTCAGGAAATTCATGGCGTATTTAGGAACGACTTTGATGAGCTGTGTCACCAGTCTGAGCTGTTCGACGAATTTGGAAAATTAACAATGTCTCGTATTATACATGCTAAACCCAAACTAAAGTAATATTGGTATGACAATAGATAGGCTAGTGTAACGTGCAATACCCAGGATTGGCAAGTTTTTCCAAAGTATGTTTAGTGTTTAGTACTCAAGGAGACGAAACGAAATTTTCTTCATTATCAGTCTCATCACTATGTTAACGATACTGTATCGTTTATAAAAACATTAGTGGAAAAGATTGTTAATGAAAAAATGTTATTAATAACACCTTTTTAATTCAGGCAGGCAAAAGTGGCACGAGACCGAGGAAACGAAAATGTGACCCCCCCCCCCCCCTATTCGAGACCATGAAGAAATCTTGATTTCCTCACTCAAGGTCCAAAAATAATGTGAACCCCCCCCTAAAAAAAAATGCACTTTTCGTAACCTATTGAGACTATCTGCAGATGATGCCTGTAGTCAAGATTAGTGATGTAGCCAAATTAAGTAAGTAGCTCTCCACACCGACAGTTACAATTCTTTGTAAGAAAACGTGTCTCGTTTTTTACAAAACGACATGTTGGGTTAAAACTGTTCTATAAAGTGTTCCTTACACCCATATCTTGTCGAGATTCATATAAGCATGATAAACACGCTGTTTGCTTGTATGCCCACATCCGTAACATAGTCAGCATCTGAAAGCCAAAAGAAGCCAAGAAACCAGGTGCCAAGTCTTTTCTACAAAGTTCTTTGCAAAAACTATACTTGCAGTACTGGTAGTAATAGCTACAAATCCTTGTAAACACTCACAGCATGGGGGTGGTGCTTTTAGAAATTTTGACTGCTGAAAGTGCTATTTTTGAAGTCCAAAAATGAGTTGTTCTTCCAGTGTGCCCATTGTGCCCAGTCCCCATTTTCTCCAGTTCCCCCGGTGATAAATAATGACTGGACCCCAAGACCTAGACAAGTCTCATCTCATGCAAAACACTAAGTATTTTTTTTTATCATAGTTTGTCCTGTCTGGAGGTTCTAATTATTCGAAAAAAAATAAATATAGATGCAAACCTATTTCCATTGTCTTTCGAACTGAATGGAACTAGCTTTGCATTTGCATTTATGTATTGCTAATTGAGTCCACACTCTTCATTCTGTTCTTCCACAGGAACTAAAATCTGGACTCTTTGATCGCGTGAGCTAGCTGATAAGTTGTCTTAGCATCTTCGTTCGGTGTTGAATTTGACATTTGTTTGCCCATGGTTCTGAGCCATTATCCACTGATGAAAAAACGTTGTAGGGATGAAAATTATGATAGCTCATAGCACGTGCGCTTGAATATACAGCCCATGTACGGTCAACCAACTAAATGTTATCCAGCAGGTCGATATACAGCACTGGGGAGAATGGACGAGATTACCCAATTTTCCACAATTATAGACACAATTCGTTGACGTCATTGGCGCCAACACAGAACAAGGATAAGCAGACGCTGCTTTTTGTTCAAATCAAAAGACAAACGAAGATATTTGCGTCGTCAACTTGCGGTAATTTTTATTATAATTACTACTGGCCCATCATTACCATTCTTACACTTGACCTCACTGAATACGCGTTATTAAAGCAAACACGAGATTTTTCCGTATTTAGCACGTTAAGAAATCGTGTTCGTGATAGGCTATAGGCACTTAATACAGACACATGCCAATTACCTGCACACAACAATGGGACTAAAGCCATTCCATTAGAATCACACATGACGTAAGATGAGTTACAGTAAAAAAAAAATGCTCCCAACGAATATCTTGCAGTTTTTAAGCTCTGTCTCTATTATTTACGTGGGTTGACCATACCTAAGCTGTATATACAACCGTTTCTGGCCCATAAGAGAATTCTATGCATAGTATAAAATTCTTCCAAGAAAAAAGAGATAGCAATGTAAGTAAGGTTATACTTCACACCTAATAGCATTCAGCAAAATCAACTTTTATTTTATGTAAGCATGAAATTATAACAAACCATTTGTCAAAGCCGAGATTAATTACTTGTTTACTTCGTGTTGTTATATTTCAACTTAACAGTAACAATAATGCACAATTTAAGTCATAGCTGTTACTGCGAAATTTCAATCGCAGCATCTGATTTTACTGTATTATATGATAGGTGGCAGATGAGACAATAGGTGGCAAATGTGTCGACAAGATCAGTGCAATAGCCTGTGCCAGAACCTGCTTAGAGAGAAAACTTGTACCACAACTGAACTGCAGGTAAGGGACATTAATATTGATTCAGGAGACTTACTAATAAGACCACTGTAATTTGAATAACTTAATTAATAACCATTTGAAGGTTTTCAGTGCCTCAGTATAAAGTGGATTATTCCATAAATTCCAAGTTGAACGTCTCGAAGTGAAACAGTGGGACACTCAGGGGCAAGGGCCCCCTCCAAGACCCGAAGTTCCTAATTAATAACCATTTGAAGGTTTTCAATGCCTCAGTATAAAGTGATTATTCCACAAATTCCAAGTTCAAAGTTTCGAAGTGAAACAGTGGGACACTCAGGGACAAAGGGCCCCTCCAAGACCCGAAGTTAAAAGTAACATTTTGTAAAGATAAACAAAAAGGCATTTACTGGTAGTATTACTGGTTCATTTACTGGCATTTACTGGTAATTTACTGGTTCATAAAAACATTCAGAAAATTAGCTTTTCTGACATTTGAAGGCAGTAAAATTGATGAAGGGCTCGAGGAACTTACCACCCCCTTCTTACACCCCTTTGCTGAATTCTCGGACCCCTTTTTGGATTCCAGTTGTTGATCCACCAAATAAAATTCTGTGTGTATCATTTTAATCAAAAATTTGAAGTGTTTTATAATTGTGTAACTAAATTTCAATCCATTATTGGTGCCAGGGTATAGAATGAAAATTGACCATGAATGTGAGACAGCCTTCGCTCCCCGAGTTCTTCGCAGGTATCTTACATAATCTACTCCCTCCGACAGCCTGCCAAAACCACCAAGTCATTCAAAGTCACCACTGTTTGAGACAGTTTGGTACCTCCAAAACACAACATACACCATGTGTACTGCCACGTGTGAAGCCAAAACGGTCTCTAACAGTCGTGAGTTTGGATGTGTTAGTTTGGTGGTTCTCGGGGGTGGGTCTCGGAAAATTTAATCTTGAAGTAAGTTCCGTTACAGTTGAGAAACCATGTTTTAATACAGTGTTAATGTCTATCTCTCTGAAAGATTGTATAAACTTCAAGACTTAAGTGAAGATTTATGCAAATTATTCGTTGTTTTTCCTCTATTAAACTTCTGAATGGGATTTGTTATTAATCTGTTATTAACTCATGTAAAACAGGCCTATGGCGAACAATCGATTCAAACGGTATACTGTAAATTTCATGAGCCAAAATATAGTGTAGTTACTGAAAATTTTGCTGAATTTGAATTGAAGTGGGAACGTAAAGATTTGGCTTCAGGTCTGTTTCTGGTATGGATTCGGTTGATACCTACTCTTAAGGTCAACGAATGTATCTGTAGAATGAATTCCAATGACGATACTCCATACAGCCTTTTTTTAATGTGGAGCCACGGGGGGGAGGGGGGGGGGGACAGCTGCTTCATATTGTCACTTTTTAACCTTGGACTCGATAGCAGATTAACTGTTAACTAGCCATGTCTTTCGCATGTTGGTTCCTAGAGCATCACAAAATTGCTGTGCTGATTATTTCGATGCAAACTAATTGCAATGGTTGCTCACAGTTCGTTCATCACAATCCTCAGCGCTCCTGCATTTCACCTACATCATTCAAAACACCAAAACATTCGCCAAGTTAGTCGCACCGCTTAATAGTACAAAGGTTAAATGAAAACTAGAACATTGCTACTTTCGGTACCAATGTTCAAGTTTTCATTTTACGTTCAAAGTATTATTCGGTGCGATTAACTTGGCGAATGTTTTGGTGTGTTGATATCACTCCTTTGAAGGGCCGAACCATTCGGAACTTGGGGGCCCCTTTTACCAGTTTTGGTTTTTTGATATGATATCACTCCTTTTTTCAAATTGTGTATTAGACTCAACTCCAACTATCGTGCAGATGTGTAATAAAGTGCCACGTCAACAAGAAATTGGTTTTCAACACTTTGCTACTACCTTTTGCCTATAGGCCGAACCATTCTCAACTTAGTCACCTCTTTATAGGTTTTTGGTTTGGTTTTAATTTTGTTGTAATTTGTGTTATTTAGGTAAGTTTTATTTAGTTTTATTTAGTTTTGGTGTGTAGATATCACTCCTTTGATTCCAACTCTTAAGGTCAACGAATGTATCTGTAGCCAATCAATTCCATACAGCCTTTTTTAATATGGAGCCACCGGTGGGGAGGGAAGGGGTAGCTGCTTCGTATTGTCACTTTTTAACCTTGGACTCGATAGCAGATTAACTGTTAACTAGTTATGTCGTTCGCTTCGCTCACTCCATTGACGTCTCACTTCATTGGCGTCGATCCATGGTTCATGTAATTTCCTTGATTCCAAGAGCATCACAAAATCGATGTACTGATTATTTCGACTCAAACTAATTTCAATGGTCGATCACAGTTTGTTCACCACAATCCCCTACAAAAGTGAGAGATGAAAGATTGAGAGAGCAAAGAGAAACACACATTAAAAAGGTTTAGTTTACTTGGAAATCGCTGGCTTTGTTCGCACAATCCATGCACTTCCATGCTTCACAATCACGAATGTGACACCCGTTTAAAACCCGGTTAACGGATGTGATTTTTCCAGGCATCAAGTCAGTTGATACAAAACCAATTATAAGATCTACATGTGGTATGTTGCAAATACGGCGTCCTTTTAGGTTATTTTTTGCGTGCATCCTTTTCCAGATCATCTCAGTACCTTACTAATAGCTTCAAGGTGGTTTGTATGTCACGAATTTTAATCCGTGCATGAACAGACTATGGCGTCATGAACAAACATCAAATGGGTAAAAAAAAAACTTTGACGTTATTTTTTCAGGGTCTATTGCATATTTAAGGGTCGTATGTATCAAGTTACAGCGATGAATATAGGCCTAACGGTTCACTTCCTACTCCCATCTTTGTAGGTGCCTTGGTTCCAGAGGAGTAGAGATACACGCACGCACGCACGCACGTCATATGTTTTTAATGATGTACTTGATTGTCAGGTAGCCACTTTCTAAGGACAGCCAAAAATCTCATATTTTTTTCAAAAGTTATCATTTTTGTAAATACTCCTGTTAGCCGTAATAGATCACATAGGTCGTCATATTGGATGAATTTGTGTGTCATTAACATGACACGCATGCCGTTACATGTAGTGTGTAAAACCCAATTAATTTCTCATACCTGATGGTAAAACATTCACGAACCATTAACCAAGTTTACTGATTTACGTACTTGAAGCCACAAGCAGAGAATGCGTGTGGAAAAATGGATAACTTAGATACACACACGAGCACGAAATAAGAAGCCTCATAATTATGATCTGCTTCGCATAAAACTTTATAGTAGCCGTTGTAGGTATTACTCAACGTATTACTCAACGCTTATAAATAAGAGAACTATGCCCATTATTATTATTTATTATGTTCTTAACTGCGTAAATGTGGTGTGTGGCGTGAAAAGAGTACATGCCTTGAAATAAGTGAGCCTCGCATGACAATGCAGTAGACGGTGGCATAAGAATACTTTTTTCCGTTATTTTAAGAGGTGTGCCTCTAATAGTTGTGCCTTTAGCAGTTTTATGCAGTGGTGCTCAAAAACAATTACGTGTCATTTTACGTGAATTTAAGTTCTCGTACTACTCAATATTTGTCACACAGTAAACAGTTAATGGGTAAACAGCTTCTTAAAGAAATGAACACATATCGCTTTAATCACTTGAAGATAAGTGAAATAAGCCACCATAAAATAAATCATACACCATAATCTTCTTACATTATAAACCAAAGTCCAATAGCAGAAATGAAGACAACGACGACGACCCCCGAAAACGGAACAATGAAAACGTGTTAGTGTGTCAATTCTTTGGCTTTAAGTTGAAACTGGTACGTTGTTGCCTTGAAAAGAAGTTGAAATTAGCATATTGTTGCCTCCATATAATAATTTGCTCTGCGCGGTCATCGCAAAGGCATGTCTTAAATGTCGTGATGTACGAAGGACAGTTATTTATCACACGGGGGTGCGGATTGCTCAAGCCAAAGCGATAAACAGGGAGTGGGGAGAGGCCTGAACGTGGAATGCCCGTTTGTGGAGCAGTGCTTATGTTAGTGCCACTATTTCATTGGGAAGGTGGAGGATACAAAATTTATCCTTCTAACGAAACACCGTGGTAATCTCCGCGGCAAGTCGTAAATGACGCCGTGCAGTTATTTTTCACACGGTACGCATCGCTTAAACCAAAGCAGAAAACTGGGAGTTGGGGGAGGAGTGAGCTGTTACCATTAAGCATACAATTACACATTAACTGAACCTTAAAGAGAATTTCTGGGGGGTTGTTTGGGATGGAGACCATACCAATTTGGCAAAAACCTCGCAAAAGAGAAGGGGCAGTATTAGTTTAAGTATCCATCTAAATTCAACTACGTATAGCAAAGAGGAGGAAGGGTGGGAAATGGACAGGAGAGGGAGAGGACGGGATAAAAGAGGGAGAGGGAAGGGAGAGGATAGGCGGAAAGGGGAAGTGTTACACAAAGAAAAATTGACTGTTACAGTGAACGATCAGGCAGCACTGGACAAATACTGGGAAACAACCACGGGCCAAACAAAACCCCGGGCGAAGTCGGGTACGACTGCTAGTGTAACATAAATACAAGTACAAACCTTCTTTCATTGCTTCGGATGTATTTCTCCATCCTGTAATAGCCAGAAGAGCATAATGCAGCTTTTAGTGATGCGCCGTTCAATGCAGGGCAAAGGAAGCTATCGTATCATGCATCCAATGCTATGATTTATCTGTTTCACAGCAATTTTTGAACCTATTTACCAAATAGTTTCAAATTTTCCACATGCGTTCTGTGCCAAATTTGGGGATTTCGCTTCCTAAATCACTAAAATTTAATTGGGGTTCTGGATAATTTGACAGTCAAATACAGAAATTCATCAGACATCAAATGTTATTTTCCAGGTTAATAAATCCGAAAGTAAAATACAACTCCCAAAAACTTAAAATGACTGCTTAAAATGACTACCCAAAAGAACTCGTGTGATGTTTTTTAATTAACGATTGAAGACCATTGATAGAATAATTCAGCCAACATGTCATTCTTATTATTCTCCGAGCCTTACGTTGTATAGAAGCACCGGCCCAATTTTCAACCTTACTATACTTTTTATAAGAATGAGAAAGAAGTGTATTAAGGTGGGTAATAATCAGAGGTGATGGAAAAACCTAGGATATCAAAAGTGGGAAACTGCCGATAATTGTATGAGGGGCCATAATGTCCAGAATAATACGAAATAATTTGGTAAATAAATCACAGCTACGACTATGTAGCTTTCATAGCGTGCTCAGGGAATGTTTATTATGCCCCTGCAGTCATGGCTCAGATGGTGGAAGTTCTTGGTTGTCATCCAGAATTCGTTAGAAAGAGTGCCGTGCATGTCATCTCAATGAATTTTAAGTCCATAATAAAAAGGCTAAGCGAATCTTCACTATTTTTAGGGTATGATTGTCACTATGATACAGTTGAGTTTCACTCCTACTCCAAAATAGATCCCCAGAATATATTTAGCTGCTGAATTTTTGTGTAGGCTAATGCTAATAAAAGTACTCTGACTAGCTAAAAGTTTTTTTTTGCTATTAAGGTGCTCTGATTAGCTTACAATTTATTTTTTCAGACTGCCGTTCATCCCTAAAACCATTCAACTACCCAACTGTAACTCGTCGAAAGAAGCCAAAAGAACAAGAACCATATTTCTAGATGCAACGTTAAGTCTTAGAGAGCAATGTGCATGTCAACAAGAATGCGTTAAACCTATATATGAAGTAATGATTAAACCCACCAATATTGTGAAAAATAACGTTTTGACTTTAGTTGGAGTTCTAATTGAACGTGGCATAGTGTACAATTTTGTTCAAGATTTGTCGGTCTCTCTAGTATCGCTTGTTTGTCAAGTCGGTAATCTTTTTGGATTTTGGCTGGGGCTGTGTATTTTATCCTTAATGGAACTATTTCAGGAAATCGTTGTTTTATTCAAGGCTTCAAGGAAATAGTTTTAGAATTTACTGTATTTGATTTTTATGCGTGTCTTCACATAAAGAGTTTCAATCTGTTTGACATTTCTGTTTTCTCCAAGGAAATAGTTTTAGAACTTTCCTGATTTTTCTGCATTTCTTCAAGAGAATAATTTTAGAATTTATTTGATTTTATTGTTTTTCTTTAGGGAAATAATTACATTTTTTCTTCATGAAAAATGTTTTCAATTTTTTGTCAAGGTAAAAGCTGTAGAATTTATATTATTTATTTCTTTAATTGATTATATTATTTATTTCCATTGTATTCTAAATAAATAGGCTTATACACAAATCTAAACTGAAGAAGCGCTAACATGAAAACGTAATGAAGCATTATTCAGTACATAACGGTAGTTTATTTAGTATTTTAGTTCATGTGCAAGTTTTTGCTGTTTGCCTATTTCCAGCTTACTGTATGCAGCCCATACTTTAACTGGAGTTTATTTTATTAAAAAATAGAAAATAGCCGAGTACATAGTCATGGTACCTATGTCGAATAATAAATGGCCTAGCCTATTCACTTCTAAAAAAATAAGCCATATTTTAGACCCGACCTTAAAATTCATCAATTAACCATTTTTGTCAGTGGAAGATTGCTATAACCCTTTCTTTCTATTCAAAGTACAATGCTGAAACTGTTGTATTTTTCTTCAAGTATAGAGAAAAAAAATTTTTTTTAGTTTTTATTTTTTTTTAACATAAAATATTAATTTTATTCATTTTCTTGTTTCAAGATAACCAAAAACTAAAAACTATTTCTAGAGGCCTAAAATTTAAAGTATTCTTATTTTATGCTTTTTTGGGTGGGACTTTGCATTTCGGGGACATATCCTGCATCTATCTAAACTTAAGTGCTTAATGCCTAATGATTTTTAAGTTGGTGTAATGCTTGTGGAAAATATAAAACCAACCACTGACGTAAACAAAACTAGAGTAGCCTAAACCTAAGCTTGGTGTTATTCCAAACTTACAAATACTTTGCTTAGTTACACGGTTCTATGTGACGATTTCATTCCTGCGAAGGCCATTATTGTAATAAATATGTATTAACACTTTAACACAGTCATGTATTCCGTGTTTTGTGTAAACTGTGAATTGCTTTTAGTCGGTGGAAAACCCAGAGAATTAATGTAGCACTGTAAAGATGAAGAAAACTATGTGTTCGAGGTCATTAAAATATCTTGGGAAATAAACAGCATTTCAGTAGTCTTTTCATAATATCTCTGCACTGCAAAACAACTACCTATGTTGAGCACGATTTTTTTAATTGGAAAATTGTATTTTTATTTTGTACCCAGTATGACTTAATTCCTTCTCCACTTTTTAAATGAGAAACTTAGCAACCCCCCCCCCAACCCCCATTAGTGCTGGGACATACATACAGGAGGGGCAGGGTGGGCAACTGCCTTCTCAAATATTTTCGCTAAAGGCGTAAAGCTGCGACTTGTAATATGTAAAAAAGTGTGAAGTTTCCGTTTATTCTGCAGAAAAATGCTCTATTATGAATTTTTCCGGAATGTCCATATTTTATAAAGAGCAGACAGGTTATCACAGCTGTTACAAGGATAAACGGAAACCTCAAGCCATTCTTCTACATGAACGAATCTTTAGAATTAACTACAAATTAGCCTACCAAGGCAGCTAAGCTGAGGGACATTAGATAATGCCGTGCATTATCGTTGTTTATAAATGTATTGTAAATGTATAATTGAAGCCCAACGTATGCAGAATCTTTACATTTGGGCAGCTAGCCTAGTGTACCTTGGCAGTAGCAGCACGCTTTCTTTTTGGGGAGACAAGATTACAAAGTAACGCTGCATGAACTACAAAAAACTAATGAAACATTTTATTTGTATAGTATTCACAAATGTAAGGAAGAAATTAAACTTTTTCCAATATTGATATGGACTGAGACGACGTGATGAATCATTTATGAATTTTTAAGATTAAAAAATCGAGTTTCTGACTTAAGTAACAAAGCCAAATGCTGAATTAACTTCTGATTCTTATATCATTCTGCAGGTAGGAAACCCATCACACAGAGGTCATTGATGGCGAGCGTCTTTCTCCTATCACTCGTATCATTTTCCAGAATCAGTAAGGCTCGAATGTGGATTGGAAGTTGGCTACACGAATTGAAATATGTTCCCCAGGCTGCACCAGCTAAAGCAAGGTTCGGATTTGCGGCTGACTGACCAAAGATTAAACACACGGTAACCTACGAGAATAAAAAAAACCATTCGTTTCAATCCATTGTTGGCGACTGTGTTTTAGTTAGGTACAAAAACACATAAAATTGCCACAGATTATTCCATTTTAACGTAATACTTTTACTAACTACTTTTACGAATTTACTAATTACTTTACATGCTGTATTGCATCTTTCATACTTCAGCTTTATATAGCTTCAGCTTTAAATAAAGATAAATCAGACTAATAATAAAAAAACATAATCAAGTTTAGCGAATTTTACCACACAAAAAATAAACTAAAAAAAATGCATGTTCATTGTTAAAAATTTGAGCAAATTTTTTTCTTATGTATTCTGGCGTATTTTTATCCATGGTTTAGAAAAAACGTGTTCTACTATACTGTTCTTCATGATAACTCCTTAAGTACGTGCAGTTGTATGAAATTCGTCATGGGGTCCGGATAGCTCAACGTCTAGCATGACCGCCCCATACAAAGGTCTCGGGTTCAATCCTGGTCTTGGATAACCCTTGACTGTGCATTCGGGAAGAGAAGTGCTGCAGTGATGCACTCGTGCTCATTTCGATTGTGGTATGAAAGGTTCTAGGTAAATCCTAGCAAAATTGTCCCTCTCAGTTACTCTCGTCTCAACAGCATCTCGGTATTTAAAGACACTAATCATTATATCGGAGCTATAAAACAGGAACTTAGCAAAAGAATCGCATCCCAAAAATCGATCCTGAAATATGAAGACAAAACAAATTCCTATAAAAAGCTTATTTTTCTAAAAAAAATGTCAAAGCACGTCTTAATTTCGAAACGTTATGCATGCGTACACCACCCCCTACTCCCCCCCCCCGCCCCCAGTTCATAATCATTTCATGCCTAGTACCATACAATTTGCTGGATACATAGTCATTACAAATAGGCTATCTCTATTCCCTAGAAATAGCCAACTGCATTCTTTAGAGGAAAGACTCGGCTCCTGGTTCTGGCCCCAGGGCTAACTAAATTCATACTTTATTTTATTATTTCGATTTTATTCTACCTGTTTCTTGTCTTTGTAAAGGGAGTCCAAAAGTGTATTCATGGTGACTTTTGACTTTAGTTAATGCAAAAATTGTTTCTTGATTAACAATGGGATGAAAATATTCCGAAACGTTGCTGTCTACTGTGTACACGTGTAGTGCAGCTCCCAGCATTTTTACTCATAGACACTTTATTGATGCTTTTATTCTCATCCATGACAATATTTAGTGCTAAATCCACTAGCTAGCTATTCTGTGTACAACAACTGCAGCACATGTGGTGGACTATTCGTGTTAATTTTACTTTTGGAGTAATACTTTTTGAGTTGTTCTTTTCGATGGACGATACCACACAACGATTGCTTTTCTTGTTAGGGTTGTAGGCCTTTGTAAATAAGGCAGCCTTTTATGGACACCCTGTGTCGATTCAAGCATAAGATATTCGTTGTTGCTCATTGTCTTTCCTTTACATAAGATCTCACAGCTTTTAAGTTAGTTGTGAGTCAGTGCGCTGGCTAAAGCATCATTGCCATGGTAACAATGCCTAACTGGTTATAAAGATTGTAAAAAAATAGTAAACAATGGAGCTTGTTGCTCATAATTCCATCTCTAAGTACAAGAAACAAATTACCAGATCAATTTATCAAATATATTTATAAAAGACTTCAGAAAGTCATGAGCGAAGTCGTTTAGTTATATGCATGCAGCCGAATCAACCCGTCACAATAAGGTAGAGATTTCCTCCTGACGAAATAATTACCCAGTCGTTTCCAAATTCCCTTTAGTTTGGTACAACGGATTCATATTGAAATTTTATATCAGTTTGTATCCACTAGCTGCGGTATTCCGTTGCATAAATGCTTCCTTGCACACGTATATGATGCATGTTACATGACTAATCTGATGTTTATGTTAAAAGCTGTAACCATCTTTGCAGAGAAACTTATAAAATTGTTACCAATTTCTACAGATGGATCAATGAAGCCGTTTTTTTCTAGTAAGTTTTGTGAGCTTTTTAAAACTTAGAACAACCTCGTACACACAATATTTAGTAGTAGCCATGTACACCGAAAACTAGACACACACCCGTCGAACAAACAATTGGCCAGCATCGTTGCACCAGCTTCGGTAGTGACAGCAACAAAAGCAAACCTGGTATAAAGTCACATGTTTTGCTAGTCCGATTGCCTACTTCATATCAGTGAAAATTGGTAAACTTATCATGTTAGACCTTTGACTTTGAAAGGAATCAACCATTATTATCATTGCTCTGCTTTTGTTGCTATTATATATAAATTAGCGTCAGTACCTTAAATGGAATTCTCTCTAACACTATACACCAATGATATTAGCAAGACTTCGATTCATAATAAACGCACGTTCATGACCAAAAACTTACAGGACTTGAACAATATTACCGATTGGTTAATGGCCTGTACTTAAATACAGAAAAAAAAAACATGTCACATTAAAATTTTGACCTCACACTTGAAAGAAGAATCTAGAATATCTTTTTGCACAATCCTTCATGTGGTAGTGGACAGAATTGCATTTTCGTAAAGTTAACTAAAGTAACGGAATCTAAATGTTTGAGCATTAGTATCGACGAACATTGGAAATTTGCTGAACAAAGTCAGATGATTGTGAATTGAATTACACGAACAGTCCCATTACTTTATAAATTACAACATGTCCTTAATTCGGCTGTTAAAAATAGTATTTTTTTATACCTGGATCAATTCTATCATAATATATGGCAGTATTTATGAATTTACTGCAGATGGACTTATGAGTAACTCGCAAAAGGTTCAAAATAAAGCTGTGAAAGCACTCTTTGGCAAAATATTAGGAAAGTTCAACTGATATTTACCAAAGATTTAAAATTATGACTTGTAATAATTTAAATAATACTTGGTTCTGAACTGCATAATATAGAAGAATTATTTCACGTCCAGACATAAATAGAAAAAAAAATAGATCCACTCACAACACTACTGAATGGCCCAATCTGGAGAAACAGTTATGGCAGGAGAGATCAATGTTACGTTGGGTCTTTAAACTTTCAACTTACTACCCGTAAACTTAATCTACTAGACTAAAAATTAATAAACTAATTAAAAAATTCATTTTAACATGATCATAAGTTATGTAATTGTATACTAATTTTAATTTTACTTGTAATTGAGTTCTATGCCTAATATCTAAACACTTACTACGATCTATGTTGGTTTTAGTAACTATTTGCGATCTATTTAATATGTATTTCAAGTTCCAATCTGGAGAAACAGTTATGGTAGGACAATGTGCCTCAAATGTTCAATTTATTATGCTTAAATTTAAGACGTAATAAACTAGACTAAAAATGCATAAATTAATTCAATAATGGATTTTTAAGAAGATCATAAATTATTATGCAATTATATAGTGATTTTATTACTACTTATAATTCAATTCCGTGCTTCATATACAATATCTTAATACGATGTACGTTGCTTTTGATATCTATTTGCAGTATATTTAATAGCTATTTAAGTACCCAATCTGCAGAAACAGTTTAGGGTGGAGAGGTCAATGTTACGTTGTGCCTCAAACTTTCAAGTTACTACCTATAAACTTAAGACATAAAAACTAGTCTAAAAATGAATAAATTAATTAAAGAATGGATTTTAATAAGATCATAAATTATTACGTAGTTGTATACTATAATTAAATTCTTTACCTAATATCTATATAATTATTTACTATGATGTATGCTGTTTGTAATATCTATTTAAAGTCATGTATAGACTTTAGTCTCTGAAAATTACATGTAAATCTATTTATTGTATATACTATAGGTGGAATTTGAATACTATTATTATTATTATTATGTGTGTGATATTTTTCTTTTTTCTTAAGATTAACTTTATATATTTAATGTATATGCATTTAATTTTAGTAACAAGACTGGAGTTTTAAAAACTGTTTTACCTTTCTGAAATATGTAAATGTATATGTTATATTTTTAAGAATAACTTTATAAATTTCAATTCTGTGTGCATTTATTATTAATAATAGCACTCTGAATGTTTTGAAATGAATGTAAAACTGGCATAAACAAGTTTACTTTTACTATTTTTATTACTTAAAAATATACAATGAAACATACGGATGTAAACTGACTTACATGCACACATTTTTACGAATTTCGGATTTTCACTGATTTTCATTATTATTTAAAATTAAAAAAATTAAAAATAATAATAATATGGACAAAGAAGAAATAATTATTACATACCACAAATATTTAACAAAATTCAAAAACAATTATCAACATCCACCTACATAGCAAGTAAACAGGTTAAGAGAATTCATATTTGCTAGCCATGGAACTAAATGAGACATTTACTTAAATAATAGGTAATAACCGTCCTCTGTTTTTCTTGAGAACTTTTGCATAATCTATTTCTACGTTTATATGCATAGTTATTTAAATGACATTACTAATTGTATTCACGTAATTTGTTTGTCTGCATAAATAAACTTTATAAAATATTTAAATGTTATGAAGAACATCTTTATTCTTTGCGTAATATCCTATTCTATGCATATCTATTTGTTTGCTTAAAATTTTTCAATTGATTATTGTTCACAATAATGCAATTTTAATTGATGTAAATCATTTACTTACTAACATTTATTTACTTTTAGTTATTTGCTTGTACTAAAAGAAACATCTGGTTCTTCTTTCTCCTTTATCTTGTGACTTGTATAAATTGCATTTTATGGTGCACACAAATTCTTCAATGAATTTGCAGCTTGTTTTGCATTGTTTTGTACCGTATTCGACTACAATATATTATTAAAATTTTTTTAAAAATTATTATTTTCTGTTATTTTTATTCAACTTACGACTATTTGCCATGGTGTAAGCAGAAATTTGATACATGAATAGTCACTGATAAATTTAATCAATCGCTAACATCTTTGGTTGTTCCACTGATTCAACATTTTAGCCACTTAGTTTAAGTTACAGAACGAGTTTTGTCAAAATTGAAAGCCATAAAAATGATATTTTTACATGTAATGATGCATTCCGCTAGGTTCAATCTTAGGACCGTTGCTTTTCTTAATTTATATTAATGATATTAACAATATTATTGATGAAGGTGACGATTCAAACTTTTGCTGACGATGTGCTCTTACTATCTACTAACACTATACAGTACAGTCTCAGAAGTCCTGAACCAGGTAGGCCTATGTATGGTAAAGGCCTGTACAGTGTATAGGCCTATACAGTGTATAAGCCTATACTACACCCAGAGCAAACTATTAAGGATATGATACAGTAATATACTGGTGTTATAGTGAGTGAACACCTATTATGGAAGATATTTGCTACTCCCATATTTTTGCTCATGGCCTAATATGGTATAGGCGTACATCGTGTAGGCCTACACTGTATAGGCCTATACCACATAGGCCTACCTGGTACAGGACTTCTGAGACATACTGCATATAAACAAATGATAAATGCTTTGCAACAAGATTTCGATAAGATTTATGAATGGCCTATCGAAAACAATGTATTTAACTCATTAGAAAAAACTGTGTTTATGCATGACACTAACTGAACCTCAATCGTTAAACGAGATCAGAATTGCAAAATATCTACCCTTATTTATTAATCTTGTCAATAAATTTAAAGAACATATTTAACTACTTCTTTGTAAAATTAGTAAGTAAAACCCTTACTAAACACTAAAAATTAAAATAAATCTATATTGCGTATGATGGATTGACTAACATATAAGATATTGCACTGAAATATATGGTTTTGCACCAGATTATTCAATTAAAGGTTACAGAGCATTCAAAACAAAGTTATTAAAATTTTATTTAAAAACAATGATCTTATTACAACTAGAGAAATACATCAATTATTGGATATGTTCAAACTCGGGAACTTTGTTATTATATTTAAAAAAAAAATACTATTCTATATTTAACACACTAGACAAAAAGGTTTTACCAAATCGTTTAAATTCCTTATAATTGAAATTGCGATTATTCCGGAATAACTATGGAAAACGAAACATTAATTACACTATGCCTTGAGTCTTTAATACATTGCCAAAAATGTTCTTCTTTACTGATAAATATTAGACTTAAAAAAACTGAAAATTACACAATTAATTTCCGTTTCTTTTCATGATTTATATTTACAAGCTGGCCCCGTGAATGCTGCACGGTGATTGAATTCCTGGACTTAGCCTCTCCCGGTGTTAAGTCGTCTTAGTAAAGTAACTGATGCTTTCAATTTCTTTCCCCAACCCACACTCCCCAGCCCTGTCCCTGGTCCCCCGACTGTCCCTCGCAACCCACTGCACACCCCTCCGGTTCTTCCTGCCTTTCCCTGGCACCCCTAATGTTTGGTCTCCCCCAAACACCCTGCTTCCCCGCACCCCATTGCACGCTCTCTGGCACATCCTGGCTTGTCAATTTCTTTCCCTACCCAACCTGCACACCCCTGCTCACTCTGAGGCCTCCCGACCACCCTCCAGCAGTGTAGGGTTTGTATACTCCCTGTCATTCTCCCCGGTGCCCCTGGTGTTTGGTCCTAAATTTATTAATTCCCCCCCCCCAAAAAAAAACACCCCGTCCCCTCCCAGTACCTGCATGCATTCCCCTTCTGCTTGATGCGTGCATTAGTAAGCAAATAGTGTGATCGTCCCCTTCTCATCATCCCTCTCATCATCCCTTGCCCTCCCCTCTTCCTCTCCTTTCCCCTCTTTCCCTCCTCTCTTCTTCCTGCCAACACCTCCCCTGTCCTCCCCTGCTCTTCTCCCCTCCCCCTCTACCCCTCCCATTCTACCCTACATTGCCACAACCCTCCCATGTTTGTTCATGGTGTTGCCAGATGGCAACAGTTTACTGAACGTGAAAGAACCCTTTGCGAGGGGACCCCGGGAACCCGAGCAAAATAAGCAGCATTAGCCGATCGGCCAGTGTGCTCGTCTCCAAACAAAGTGAATTCTGGTTCGAATCCCATGATTGACCCATAATCCTTAAAAAAAAGTATCAGAAATTAATTCATGCAACTAAAGGCTAACAAGACATTTCGTCAAGATTTTGGCGCTGCCCCAAAAAAAGACGCATACCTGTGTTTTACTGAATTCTTTTATAAAAAAATCTTATCACTGTGTAAGTCAGCATTCAGTATGCAAGCACCTGCTGTATGTTAATTTCCGTGATGTTTTCGCCAAATTTAAAACACTTCATGTATGTTATCTTTAGCAACAAAATTGGGCACATTGGGGTAATAATTGTTGTAATTCTAATAAATTGTGTTCATTTACCGAGTAACAACAGTCACGCACGCAACGATTGTTGCTGCTTACTTTGAATCAATTCCGCTCAGCTCTTGCATCTGCGAAATAAATAAGCCATTCTATCGTTAATAGCTGCCGAACGTAGCGTAACACAAATTCTTTCAGTTCAATTCAGTTTATTAACGTTGCCTTGACCCAAGGTTGCACGCTCCGTATAACATCACTACATCTCTACACCACTCAATACGAATACCAAATACAAATACTAAGACTCCACACAATCTCTTGTACACTGTCGGATTCTTTCGATTTTATTTTATTTTATTTCTGCAGGAAATTGGTCCGGGACCATGCTTCCTGTAGCTAGTCCATTACAGTACCCATGGCACAATCACCAATCCCAACAGCCAATCACAACACTGTTCGAAACAACAAGTCCGATCGAAAACCAAAGGAGAAGAAGGAAGGAGATGGCAAGACAGAAAGCCTCATAAACCTTAGACCTACAAGCCAGAAACACGCACAAACAATGCCAATAACCTTGGAGAGACGCTCGACCACCCGAAAGAGACAGGAGGCCGGAATCTTTCAATTCAGTTTATTTTACGGAGCCCTGACCCACGATCGTACACCCCAATCAGCAATCAACTGTTGAGACGAAAGTTGGAAATACATAACACGTGAACCAAGAATTGTTAAGCACTACAGCAATGACAAATCATGCGCACGAAGAATGGAAAAAACGTTGCTTTAAATTGTAGCCATGAAAAAAACATTACTGTAATTGCAACGCTGCTGCTGCTGATGCTGCTGCTGCTGATCTGATTAATTCCTGGTGTTGCGTATTATATTAGTAGGTATTTTATTAATACTTATGGCTAACAAAAATGTGATTTTTTCCTTATCCTTAATTAAATACATTCTCGTTGTAATCATTCAGTAAAACAAGCGAAGTAATTTTGTTTAATTAAGATTTAATGTTGTATTTTTCGTTAATTTTGTTGTTTGCTACTCACACCATGTATTTTTTATTTTCTTGTTCCACACACACAACTACATAGATTGTATGGCTTCTGGTAATGCATTAACACACACACAAAAAAAAGATTCTCTATATTGCATAGATAGAAGGACATTTTAAATACTGTTTTGACATCTATGGTTTTGCCCCAAACTATTCAATACAAATACTTCAAATAATTCAGAATAAATTTATTAAATAGTATTTAAAAATAACGATAAATATTCTACCAAGGAATTGCATATGAAACATGGTATACTGATAACATTGTTAAGAAATTATGTTGTATTGTTGAAAAGCTATTTTTCTATATTCAATAAATTGGATAAAATATTTTGTTAAACAGGTGCAACATACTGCAATTATTAACACCACTTGTCAGAAATAATATGGTAACAGCTGTATAACTTTTTTATGCCCGATATTTTTAATAAATTACCCAAAAATCTTTTCTTCCTGGCCAAGTTTGGTACAGTGAAAAAAGAAAAAAAAATTGGTTAATCTGCATATAATTATCTGAATTCTTGGCTAGTCAGTTCCATATTATATAAAAATTTAACTAAAATACTAGAAAAAAAATACTAGAAGAAAAATTTAAATTCTAGTGGAAAACTTCAAATTACAGTTCCTAAAATTAAAGACAAAAAAACACAAAAATTACACAATCTGAACACTGCCTACTAATGATTGAAAATAAAAATCAACAAAATTATGAAAAACATGAAGGGGGAAATTGAACTAAAGAAAACAACGAAATATTTAGGAATAGGTGTATTACTCAATGGGATTTTAAATAGCACATAACAAACTTAATAAAAAAAATTCGTCAAATAATACCAAAATTGTACAGTACAAAAATACTTTTTAACTATTAAGAATAAACGAATTCTGTGCAATGCATGGATAGAAAGTATCCTTAGATATGGCATTGAAGTTTGTGGTTTTGCAACGGATTATATCATTTTGAAATTAGAAAGAGTGCAGAAAAGATAGTAAAAGTGTTGTTTGAGAAAGAAGGCGAAAAAACAAAAGAATTATATATTAAAAATAATATTTTAAAAATTATAGAACTGCGAGAGTATGTGATAATAAATAACTTATTATAAACAAGTTATAGAATTATAGTACTATGAGAGTATATGATAATAATAAACATTGTACTTCACAAATTCACATAACAATTATGATGAAAACAAAAGCATGTGATTACCGAAAAAACGCAAGTAGTGGGGAAATGCGATATAGAGGAACGGAGGGAAACCAAGACCGGAAGTGACGTCATATTTCAAGATGGCGGCCCCATGAAAATCGAAAGTGACGTCATTTTCCAAGATTGTGGCCCCACGAAAGACCGGAAGTGACATCGTGGACCAGCCCCCATGACGTCATAGCTCTAGTCAACGGGTGTCTATCTGGATGAGGCAAAATACCACCTCCCCCGGGATCGAACCTTTAAACATCGTTGATCTGAACGAGGGTGGAGCAGTGAATTTTGGCGATCTGAATGAGGGGTAAAGTGCCCCGACGAAAACTTTCGAATGATGAATTCCCCCAAATAGCACGATCAGCGCTGATCAAGTAAGTTTTACTACCAAGAGTGTCAGAGAGAAAATTATGCACTTTCAGCACTTTTTTACTGCGAATAGTGCCTTTCGAGGAAAAATTATGCACTTTCAGTAGTTTTTTTCTGCCAAAGAGAAAATTATGCACTTTTCAGCACTTTTTACTGCTCAGAGTGCCTTTAGAAGAAAAGTTATGCACTTTCAGTATTTGTTACTGCTAAGAGTGCCTTTAGAAGAAAAATTATGCACTTTCTTTATTTTTTTTACTACCAAGAATGTCTTTAGAGGGAAAATTATGTACTTTTCAGTACTCTTTTACTGCTAAGAGTGTCTTTATAGGGAAATTGTGCCCTTTCATCTATCTGTATGAGGGTGGAACCATCTACAGTAACTATCTGCTCATTGTGCGCTATGCCCCACTTCCCGTGCAATGAAACCCACTTTTCATTTTTCACGCACCGGATTTCATTCTTCTAAAGATACTCTTGACGATAAAAATTGAGCCCCAATTTTTATCGTCAAGAGTGTCTTTAGAGGGAAAATTGTGCACTTTTCTCTATTTGTATTCGGGTGTAACCATCTAACTCACTTCCCTCATGCTGAAAATCGTTAAAAAGTATCGCTAGATCCATCAAGAAGATTAAAAAGGTGAAAGATAACCAGGAACCTTCGGTTAAAAAATGGAAATAGTAGGAGGAGAGTGATGAGCAAATCGGCACATGTTCTCTGGGAAAAAGGCAGCGTGTTACCATTATTTCTGGAGTTTCGGAACTTATAAAAATTTCGTCCAACACCTGTACTCCCACCACGATACAAGTGCATAGCTCAAGACCTTCTACATCAGCAGGCCCATTCTATACACCTGCAATATCGACTACTCTCGAATTTCCTCCACGTGGCTTACTTCGGACTTTGGAAGCTCTTTTGATGGGTCAAACGTTAGGTGTGATGCCAAAGTATTATTTACACAAATTTTTCAAAATGCCAAACGAGTATGATGATGTGTTTGGATAACAGTACAACATGGACTTTGGAGACCTCATGATCGGGGATAAAACTGTAAAAATATTCGGGAATAATGTAGTGTTGGGAAACCGGTACCAAGGATATAATCAACTGTGAAGTTTGCTAACCCAAAACGACTTGCCCTATGATGCGTATAACCCTTATATGCCTCGATTCTGAAATACAGCAATGTCATATATTGCAAAAATGATACCACCTCCAGAAAGCCGGAATCAAACCGTGGTTACAAGTATATATGCATTGTCAAATCAATTTGGGAGGATATGAAGAGTGGTTTGGGTCACTGGAAAGAGCCTGCCATATCTGATAAACCAGCGTTTGACGAAGAAGATTACAAAAAATCGGGGTCAAATGAATCAGGGTCGGATGAATCGGGGTCAAACGACTCGGGGTCAGATGAATTAAGGTCATTTAAATCATGGTCAGTTAAATCAGGGTCGGATGAATCAGGGTCAAATCACAAGAATAAAACTGATCCGAATGTATTGGTGAATAGGTTGAGACTTCTGATCAGCATCATTGGGAGGTGAACACGTGTCTGAAGACGAAATTATGAAAATTCTGGTTGATTTACAGAGCAAAATTACAAGCAAAGTTGGAAAAAGTGCCATACAGCGAAACCTAACCCAGATTGGAATTTAGACTGGCTGAATAGATTTAACACGACATAGTCTTATATCCTATCATTAAAATTATAAAAAAGGAGTTTTTTCACGTCATTTTGAAACAACGGGTAATAAATATTGAAACGTTAATGATTAAAGCATACAAACATTTTTATTGATGTATATTCCAGTTACGATCTACATTAGTTTATTACGATTTTTATGACATGTGTAACAGGCAAGCTGTGGGTTGGTACGATGGCAAGGGTAGGAAATATTCAAACGTGAACGAGGATCGTGGTGAGAACATCCAAACATAAATGCAAACGTATCTAAAGGTTTTTACTGATGTTAGTAGGTTCACATAACGATACATTCGTTTATTGTACAATGAAGAAATGTTTAACTACGTTGTCTTAAAAGAACACGTAAGAAACATTCAAACATGAATGAGGAACGTGGCAAGAACATCCAAACACAAACGTGGACGTATCTAAACGTTTTTATTGATGTTTGTACGTTTCAATTTCGATTTACATTGCAGTTGGTATCGTGACATCACGAGGTGTGGGGGGGGGAGCTCCGTAAAGTGGTTCTAAGTATGTGCACATTGGGATTCTTAGGTTTACTTAAGAATTTATGTGGGAAAACACATCCTAAGATGGAGCTGAAACCAAATTTATGTAGAAC
>JAHWFP010015867.1:25686-66824 GCA_023313725.1 Lithobius niger | reverse complement strand
GGTTACTCTGTCTACCGTCTGGATGCAGACCCTGTGCCACGTGCACATGGTGGTGTTGCAGTGCTGGTTCAACACTCTCAGCCGCATGCCAGTGTGCCTTTGCACACTAGATTTCAGGCGGTAGCAGTTCGAGTTTCTTTCAGCTTCGATATTACTGTCTGTTCGGTTTATTTACCACCGGATGAGGTCTTTGGGGTTGGTGACCTGGAGGACCTGGTCCGCCAGCTTCCTGCCCCTTTTCTGTTGCTGGGCGACTTTAACAGCCACCATGTCCAGTGGGGGGGACCTCATACAGACAACAAAGGGAGGATCCTTGAGGAGTGGATGCAGAGGGGTCTGTTTGCATCCTGAACGATGGAGCCATGACACACTGTAACCTGGCCACGGGCAATTGGTCAGCGGTGGACTTAGCCTTTTGCTCGTTGGCCATCCCAGTTCACTTCGCTTGGGGTGTCACTGCCGATCTGCATGGAAGCGATCACCTCCCCATTGTGTTGTCCACAACACAGGGGGTTCTGTGGCTTCCAGGCAAGCCCGGTGGGCGCTTAAACGTGCTGAATGGTCAGCGTTTGCTGAGGCTGCTGTATTTCAGCGTCGGGTCGAGGACTTTTCTGATGTGGTTGAACTTTCCACCCATTTTGCTGATATGGTCCTTGCTGCTGCTAATGCTACTATCCCGCGTACGTCCACACAGCCACGGCGGGTTCCTGTTCCATAGTGGACACCTGCTTGCGGGCAGGCCATTCAGCGAGCGTTGTGTGCATTTACAGTCAGCCCAACTACTGACAACTTTGTAGTCTTTAAGCGCTGTCGTGCCCGTGCCAGGAATGTCATCCGTGAGGCTAGACGTGCTTCGTGGGCAGCTTATGTTTCGTCGATCACGCGCTCCACGCCTTCTCAGCAGGTGTGGCGGAAGGTGCGCCAGATCTCGGGGAAGGCCGTGTCTTCCCCGGTTTCACAGCTGAAGGTGGCGAATACCGTGATCTCTTCTGTGCCGGATGTCGCCGACTGTCTTGCGTCTGCGTTTGCGCAGGTCTCGAGTGATAACCATTATGATCCTGGTTTCCTCGGGATTAAGCGTAGAGAAGAGGCTCACTCTCTTGACTTTCGCTCCGATAGGCTAGAGGAGTACAATTTGCTGTTTACCTAGCAGGAATTTGTTTCAGCTTTGTCCAAGTCGCATGACTCCGCCCCGGGGCCTGATGATGTTCACTATCAACTGTTGAAACATCTGCCTCTTGCCTCCCAGCAGTTCTTGCTGGGGATGTTCAACCGTGTGTGGGCAGAGGGTTCTATTCCAGCAGTGTGGAGGATGGCAGTGGTCATCCCGATTGTAAAACCGGGCAAAGATTCCAGAGAATGACCTTGACCTACATTCTACTTAATAAAAAATTTGAACACTTGTAAAAGTATGTATGAAATATGCAATAGCTTATCTACAAATTTATAAATATGCAATAGCTTTTATGCAAACACAAAAACACCTGTTTATTTTCCCCCAGTAATAAAGATTTTTTTTGGAAGCATTTTGGGTAAAAATTAATCCACGAAGATTAATTTCTCATATGCTTCGAACCCACCATGCCAAAAACAACACACCACATTTTAGCTACACCAAAGCGATATATTTTAGTGAAACCAGACATTGGGGGAGTAGTATAAGAAATGGTTGAAAGCAGGCCCTTTTGAGCAACCCCCCGGTCCCCCCTGCAGGCCCTCTCCTAATTTTTTGGCATTTAAAAAAAGTGTCCTGTTTGTAACTCGTTGGGTTACTCATCATGAAAAATCCGTGCTATTTGAAAATTTTTTGAGGGTTTTTTATTTTTACAAGTTACGCGTATTTTTTTTCATGGATGAGGGGTGTGACTTTCTAGCCTGTGGGCCATTTGATACGAGCGGTGGATATAAAAGGCGCGGATAATTACGTCAATCATCATATCAACCATGGCTGCCAAGTACAAGGTGGTCTCGAGGTTCCAATGCGAGAAATGCAAGGTTGAGTTTTTATCGCGAGAAGAGGTGGAAAGTCATTTGCAGAAGCCTTGCGTTTTAAACTTTACTTGTCTCGATTGCGGAAGACTCGTTTCTTCCTACGATGAAGTTTTGGTGCACAACGACCGATGTGATGGAAAAATGACCACGCTTGAGAAAATCAAGTTTGAATGTGCATATTCCTGCGAAGCTTGTCGGAATTATTTTCCCGATTTATCAAAAGCTACGATTCATACCAGGATTTCACATTCATCTCTTCCGACGAAGGAAGAGACGGTAGATAAAAAAAAATGGGCCAAAGATGATTGCTGAAGAAAAAAAACGAGAGATGTCTGGCAATGAGATTTTCTTGTGTCAATACTGTGAAAAGACGTTCAGGAACAATAAGTATAAACGGAGACACGAAAGGCGTCACGAAGGAAAATGTAACGTTAGCAGCAAATTATGCGGTGTGACTTACTCTAATCAGCTCGCGTATAAATGGCACAAGTTTGGTGGGGCTGTAAAACAACGTGCGTTGGAAATTGGAGTGTCTTCAAAAAACAGGCGTAAATTGTCTTTTCCCAAACTCAAACCTTTGTTGAAGAAAGAAATAATTTCTCAAATACCCGCAAATTTCAACCTCATTGTCAACAATGTCAGATCTCTGGTCGTGCCTATAATAGAGGATACCAGAATCGACTGGGCCTTGTCCTACATGATTTACGATTTGAAAGACAAGACGGAGGTGTAAAGACGATATCGAACTCGAGGTGAGGCCTTTCAGTTTGGAATTAGGAGGATTTGATCTAATGCGCGATGCTTTCAACAGATGCTTCTTAACTTTTAAGCGGGATTTTACGCAGGATGAAATGCACTACGAGCCCTTGATTTTGTTGGAACAATACGAGGACAAATATTGGAATCTTTTAGAACAATGTCAACATCTTATGGTAAACATAAAAGCTCAAATTGGATTATGCATTCTCTTCGAAAAAGCGATTCGGAAACTATTAAGGCTTATTTTAACTCCAACCTGACCAGAGTGGGGAGCAAGGAAGTTCTTTCGGAAATGTCCAACAAGATTCTGCATAGTATTAGACAGTTTGCCGTAGAAGGAAGTGGATGGGTTGTCAAGCAATGTGTGTGCACCGAACTATGCGTTGGAATTTATAGACCTTTTGCGGGGAAAGGTTATGTAGCACTTCCCAACAACCTCAAACTAAGTCCCGATATACTGGTAATGTGCGTAGTGAAGATGATAGATGTTTTCTGTGGTCCGTGTTGGCTAGTATACACCCCGTTCCATCTTCGCAACATGATTGGGATACGAAACATTATCTGTCTCATGAGCACGAGTTAGTTGTAGGTGTGTTGGACCCCGTTCCTTTATCCAAAATCTTGGCGTTTGAAAGAGCCAACAACATATCGGTATCTGTTTTTGGTTTCGAGGATGACGAGCCTTGCGTTTATCGCGTGAGTTCCTTAGTTGAAAGTAAGCATCATGTCGACTTGCTTCTTCTCAACGGACACTACGTGACGATAAAAGACTTCAACAAATTCATCGCGAGTTTCAACCTCAATAAGCGCTTGAAGTATTTTTGCAGGCATTGCTTACACGGTTTTCGAAATCGTTTCAGGTATGAAAGCTACCACCTTCCTTCTTGCGTGGGAGTTCTGTATCAAAAGACCACATTGCCCAACAATGACGTTATCCGGTTAAGGAATTTAAAAAACGAACTCAAAAGGTTGTACATAGCTTACGTGGACTTTGAAGCAGTGCTGCACCCAGTCTCCAGTTGCGATGGAAACGATACATACACCAGAGTTAACCACATTCACCAAGCTTGCAGTTTTGCCTACGTGATTGTTGACCACTTAGGTGGAGTATTTTCTAAAAAGTTATACAGAGGAGTAGACTGCGTGCAAGTTTTCTTCGAATCTATATTAGAGGAGCAGAAAAATATCGTGGCTTACGTGGATTCCCACAAGCAACGAATGAAACATTTAACCAAGGAACAGGGGTTGCTGTACAAAATGCTGTGGTATGCCATATCTGCAAACAAGGAGCATTTATTTACTCCACCCCAAGAAAAGTTTAACGGATTTACGAAAGTACGAGACCACGACCACATCACCGGTGAATTTAGAGGAGCCGCGCACAGCAAGTGTAACTTTTCTTACACTTTGAACAAAAACATAGCGGTTGTTATGCATAATTTTGAAAAATACGACAGTCATTTCGTCGTGAAGGCTTTGAATTCGTTTAAAGATTTGAAGGCTCTGCATAATGTCAGGATCATCGCTAAGAACAAGGAAAGAATCAGCAGCATGAAATTAGGCGGTTTTACTTTTATAGATAGTCTAGCGTTTATGACGGCATCGTTGGAAACTCTAGCTTCGAACTTAAAGTGCTTCGACATCATGGACAAGCTTTTCGAAGGTGAATCGATGGAGCTTGTACGAGGTCTTAGACAAAAAGATGTGTTTCCGTATGAATACCTGACAAATGTGGAAGTGTTTGAGGAGAAGTGTTTACCTCCCATGTCGGCATTTGCCTCGTTGTTGAAAGGAGCGATCTGCTCCGAATCTTATCAACACGCGATGAATATTTGGGATTTAGGCACATGCAAAATGTTTGGAGATTACCATGACCTGTATTTGTGGATGGACGTTGGGCTTTTAGCCGATGTCTTTGAAAACTTTAGAGCGACTAGTTTGGCTAATTACAGATTAGACCCCTCTCATTACATTTCTACACCCTCGCTATCTTGGGACGCGGCGCTCAAGAGGACGGGAGTGTCTTTGTATCTCTTCACTAACATTGACATGCATCTTGTGGTGGAAAAGGGTATAAGAGGCGGTGTGTCGTTTATAGCTAGAAGATACGCTAAAGCCAACAACCCGTATATACCATCTACCTTCGACCCTGATAAAAAGAATTCTTACATCATATTTTTGGACTTCAACAACTTGTACGGTTGTGTAATGTGCGAGTATCTAACGACTGGAGAGTACGGATGGGTGCCGGAAGACCAGCTAGAGGATATAAATCTCGATAATTACGGAGATCAGAGTGATACGGGGCTGATATTAGAAGTTGACTTAGAATACCCCGAGATGCTTCATGCATCGCACAATGATTTCCCGTTATCCCCGGAGCATATGAAAATCACAGTCTATACTTTCTCCTTTCAACCGTCGGGCAATCGAGGACTTGCGGTTAACGTACAGCAAAGGCCTAAAGTTAACAACTAACCTTCGCTCAAAGACAAACTACGTGGTGCACTATAGGAGTTTGAAATATTACATCTCTCTCGGCATGGTTCTCAAGAAAATACACAGAGCGATCAGCTTTAAGCAAGCCCCCTGGTTGAAACCTTACATAGAGTTTAATAACGAGAAACGGCAAGCAGCTAGTAATGATTTTGACAAAAACCTCTACAAACTGCAAAATAATTCGATTTTCGGTAAGACGATAGAGAACAAGCGCAAGAGAAACAACGTCTTGATAGCAACGACGAAAGAGAAAGCTATCAAGTACGTGTCTCACCCCCACACCACGAGTTTCACTTCTCTAAGCGAGGATTTGGTAATATTTACAAAGACTCCCGCAAATATCATTTTGAACAAGCCCATCGTGGTTGGGTTTAGCGTCTTGGAACTGTCAAAGTTATTAGTCTACCGGTTTCACTACGACCGCATGATGAAAAAGTACAGACCAGAGAGATGTAAACTCCTAGTTACGGATACAGATAGTCTGTGTTACATGATAGAAACGGACGATGTTTACAAAGATATGGAAGAAGATGCGTCGTTGTTCGACACATCCGACTACCCAAAAGATCATTTCTTACACTCCAACATCAACAAAAAAGTAATGGGGAAGATGAAAGACGAGAGCGCGGGGTGTCCAATTTCCGAGTTTGTAGGGTTAAAGTCGAAGCTCTACAGCGTTTTACAATCGGATAGGAAGAACAAAATGGCTTGCAAAGGCATTAAGAAAACAGCACAAGTGGTACATGAAACGTACAAGAATGTGCTGTTTAGTAATAGCGTCGTAAGAACTTTGGGATCTTACATTCGTTCGGAGGCGCACGAACTAAAAACAATCACCATCAACAAGTTGGCTTTCAGTCCCTACGACGACAAGAGATGCAGTCAGTACTCTAGCTTATGGGCATGTGAATTCAGCTTAAACTATCTATATTATCTGTCCAACTGTTGTACTTGGAGTCATAGCCCTTCCATTTAACGAAATAAAGCATTTCTCCATCTTTTCCCTTCTTTTTATGTAATACTTGCTGCACTAGAAATAAATCTGGAACTTGGGTTTTTTGAATTTCCTGTTCGTAGAAACCTCCGAGCACCAGTTCGCCCGACTCATCCTTTAAAAGATACGTAACTGGTTGGGTTTTTTGCACTTTACGGATCGTGAATAATTCGTTGTAAAATTTTGCAAATATCCTTTGTCGAAAATTTTTTTAACTTTCCTGACTTTATTTCCTACGGCGAACTTGGGTTTCTTCAGCAGTTGTTTAGGGCTAGTTCGTCTCAGCATCGCTTCATGATGTCTGGTTACTTCCCTAGGTTTCAGTTTTGTGGTGGAATGAACCGTGTCGTTGTATTGCGAAACTAACTCTTCGATAATTTGAATCCACTTGTAATTCCCCTGCCTGGTGAATTTTTACCACATTCGAGTTTTCAGTGTTCTGTTGAAGCGTCAACCACGCTCGCTTTCTTCTCAGAGTACGTAGAGTACATGTTGATGTTATGGCGCCTAAGTAGCGCTTTGAAATTTTTATTGTAGAACTCACTACCTAAATCGACTTGCAAATTTTTAGGGGCAGTCGCTCCTGAGAGTATTTTCTTGAATGCTTCGGTAACATCTAGACCAGTTTTAGATTTAAGAGGAATGGCCCAAGCAAACTTGGACATGACGTTAATGCAAGTCAGCAGGTAGTTAAAGCCTTTATTTAGCTTAGCGTACGGTATCATCTCCACCAAGTTAGCCTGCCATAGATGGTTTAGGCCCAGTACAATCACCTTCCGTCTCGGAAAATTTTTCCGTGTCGGTTTGTGAAGTTCAATTACGAGTTGATCCATTTTTTTTTATTTCCCATTCCGAACTTGAGTTTTGTTTTCATGATTTTCTTAACGAGAGAAGCGGCTCGCTTTTCCCTCCATGCTAGTGATGGATCCTCTCTCACCATTTGAGCTTTTGAAATTAGAACTTCATCGGCGGCATGGCGATCTTTTAAGTCCGAGCTCTCGGCGTAAGCTATATCGTGTTCTTTTCAAGCTTTGTCTAGTTTATTTATTCCAGGATCTCCTCGTGCCAGTCGCTTCTTTAGCTGAGTTCTAGGACCGCAGTATTGATACCCCGGTAAATGTATTTCAACGGGCAAGTTATCTATGTTTTTGTTCACGAGTCCCTTTCCCGTTTTGACGAAGTAAGCTTTTTTTGTACCACATACATCGCAAAACACAATCTCCATCGGTCTGTTGTTTCGTGAAGTTGTAGAAACTGGGGTCTTCGACTGGTTAGGAGTCGAACGTTTACATTAGACGCAATATTTCATCTTTACGGTTGCTCTTTTTTACTATAGTACAATCTTTTTTTTCATCTCTTTAAAAAAAAGACAACATGGATTCCTGTTCAATTATTCTCACCGGCAAAGACTCTGACTTGAAAATTAATCTAAACACACCCATTCATTTGGACTCAAAAAAAAATTACGAATTGGCTCTGCTTAATTTAGATACTTATAACAGCATTCACAACATCACCTCGAGAAATAACGAAATTCAGTACACTACAGATGCTGGTGCTTCATGGCACAAAGTGTTAGTAAGTCCCGGTGCTTACGAAATCAAGGATGTGAATAAATTTATCAAATCGGCGATAGATTCGAATGGCCACAACAAGGATGCCATTACGATTCTTCCAAATCTAAACACTTTAAGAACCAACTTGATAATTACAGATCCGAATTACGGAATATCTTTTTCGGGTGAAAAGAGTTTGGCTCCAGTTTTGGGGTTTGACTTGGGCAACTACGTGAGAAGCCGAGAAAGTCAAAATACAGTCGACATTATGAGCATCAACACAATTTTCGTGCACGTGGATATCATCGGTAATTCCTACCTAAACAGCGACACTCAGCCCACTTTATACTCCTTTTATCCCAATTCACCGCCCAGTTTCAAAATCATAGAGTCCCCGCATAATTTAATTTACCTCCCAGTTACTACAAAATTAATCAGAAGTATAAGAGTTTGGCTCACGTCTCAGACCAACGACCCATTGGATTTAAATGGTGAGACACTCACTGTGCGACTTCATTTGAGATCGACGAATTAATTTTTAAAAAAGGATAAAAATGCTCGTGTTTGGAAAAAAAAGGGAAAGAATTTAATTTTAACTCTAACAATAAAAAAACAAACGGTTTGAAGCCTAGAAACAAAGCTTTCATCAAATTTATGACAACACCCAGAAAATGAGTGTAGTAGAAGATTACTTAAAAATCAACGAACATTTGGTGTATGATTCATCGGTCGAGTCTTACACTTACCACGAATACAATCCTATTGTTGGTACCAATCTCAACAACGTAAATTCGGAAATCCGAATCCATGTTGAAAACCAAGATTTATTTCTGCACGTTGCCAACAGTTACCTCCTAATTAAAGGGCGGTTACTGAAGGACGATGACTCGGCTTACACGGACGCTGACGTTGCTAGTCTTATTAATAACACTCCCATGTTCCTGTTTTCTAACATCAAATACCACCTCGGTGATAAACAAGTCGAGTTATCCGGGGTTCGGTACTCTGATGAAGGGACTGCTCACCTACGGCTCGGCGGAGCAACCAGCTAAGCTCGGCCAGTGCTGGGCGCTGGATAGTGCGGCTTCATTCGCTGCTGAACTAACGGACAACTTGGGATACAAACAGCGGCACGCGTCCATCATCGTTGAAAAAACTCCCAAGGGAAGCTTTACATTCGCCATCCCTCTGAAACACGTCATGGGATTTTTCAAAAATTACGATAAGCTAATCTACAGAACAAAACACGTGCTCACACTCATGCGAGTGAGTGATACGAACGCAATCTTCAAAGCAGCAGCAGCGGCCAACGGTAAAGTCGTTCTAAATAGCATCAGCTGGCTCGTTCCGCATGTCACTGCTTCGGACGAGCAGAAACTTAAACTATACAATCTCATCGACCACGGAGCGACCGTGGATTTAGGATTTAGGCACTGCCATTACGATAGTTGCGTGTTCCCTCAAAATACCAGCTTCACTTGGCGCGTGCTCACAACTTCTGCTGTTGAAAAACCTAGGTGGATAGTTCTCGCTTTTCAAACGAACAGGCAGGACTCTTTAGTCAAAAATCCTGGCGTGTTCAATAACTGCAGTCTGCAATATGCACACGTGACTCTAAATTCAGAAAGATATCCATTTCTCGATTTGAATACTAATTTTGCTACTGGAGAGTATGTCGGCTGGTACAGAATGGCGCAGCAGTTTAGACAGCTGTGCTATGACACCAACGACTTGAGTTTTGACTTGCTTCAGTTCAAAAAAACCTATCCTCTCGTGGTGTTGGATTGCTCCAAACAGGATTGGCGGGTGGAACTGCGGGGGTGGTCTCTGCCTTAAAAAAGGCACAAAACGATGCGAAAATACTGGCTGAACTAGTGCGGCATCACAAGCAAGTGGAAGGTTCCGGCTCGAAGAAAAAAAATTAAGCAAATAAAGAAGCAAAAAAAATTGCCCCTTGGCAGAGGTCTTTACTTAAGACCACCCAAGGTTTAATCGACTTTAATAAACCATTAACAAACTTTGATTTAAATGGATTAGCTAGAGTAATGAAAATTCCAAAATTCAGAGGTACTTTTACTAAAGGCACGCTTCCCTTAAAACTTTGGCCCACTGGTGAAAACGGAATAGTAAACTTGGAAGATTTCCACGATGGAGACGGAAGTCACTGGGTAGCTTATTCCACCGTTTCGGGAGACCCTTGTTATTTCGATAGTTTTGGCAACATGGGTCCTCCCCGGTCTGTGGTAAACTACTTGGGACCAGGAATTATATACAATTACGAACGAGTACAAAATTTTGACCAAATTTGGTGCGGCCACTTTTGCTTATTTTTTTTAAGCGCCTTCTCTAAGGCACGTAATTACGAAGCTATTTTAGATAGGATGAGACGAATCATCTAATAAAAAGTTATGTGCAAATCTAACTGGAAATAAACGTCTTCTGGGTGAAACACTTCGAATGGCTCTACCGCGATGAGCCAATTTTTTTCTATTACGTAAGGAATTTCGAAAACGGTAGCTGTTGAATGTTCGTCCTTTAGTTTAGTAACGTAAAGGGTGCTCGTTCCTATTTTACATTTAGCAACAAGTGCAACACTCGAGTCGCTGCAGTAGAAAATTGCTTTATGAATTAAACCTGGACTCGTACACACGAAGCTCGAGAGAAGACCGGAATTAACGAACCAATCGCTCTTTTTTTCCAAAAGGCATTTCGTGCAGAAACTGATTAGCATGAAACTGTTTTCATGCACAAATTTCTTCGTAGCCGCGTCACTCGGTAAAGTTGGATCGCTTAGGTTTCTAATCTGTTTGTTTGCCACATTAAAGTGCTCTTTCTGTTCGTCTTGTAACAAGCAATTGTTGTCGACGAATACTTTAGTAACAGCATCATTCGCCAAAGTAGGATCGCTTAAATTTCTAATCTGCTTGTCAGTTGCGTTGAAGTATACTTTTTGGTCGTCTTGTAATAAACAATTTCTGTCAACGTATACTTTTGACGCTGCATCAGAAGCGTGCCTGGGGAAAGCAATGTCCTTAATTTGCTTCTTCTTGGCATACAAATTCCCGTCAGCTTCATCTAAGTATAAAGCATTTTGTTTGATGTTAGAAACGGCGGAAGCCAACTCATCGCTGAGCTGAGTAATAGCAGGAGGCAAGTCGGTTTTAAGTTTCTGAATTTCCGTTGCCAGACTATCAATCTGAGAATAATTTACCGTGTCTTCAGAATTTATAGCTGCTCCTACTTTAGTTAAACGTTTATTTTGCATATCGTAGTTGTTTTCGGGGGTTAAGACGTACCCTAGCTCTCGGACTGACCCACACCACTTCACCCCCTTCCCCTCTCATCCTTTTCAACGATTGTCCAAACTTATTAAAAGACATCTTTTTTTAAATATAAGAATCAAAAAAAGAGTAAGGAATGAAACAACATGCATTAAAGACATGATTTGTGAGGATACAAGTTGCAATAATCTCAAAAAAGAAAAGAAAAAATAATTGTCCCAACAGGGACTAGAACCATGAACATACACGCACTTTTAATACCCCGACTTAGTAAGCGGCTGTTCTGGATTCAAGTTCCAATTATGGCAGTTGTATTTTCTTTTATTTCTCGGGTTATTGCACCTCTTATTCTCATAAACTGGGTCTTTAATGAATTGCTTCGAATTAATTTACTCGGTAGATTGATCCCCATTTTTTTAAAGTATTACAAAAAGGTATAAACCTCAAGATGTCTCAACCAACCTGGCAATCAAATCTCTCCAATCTATTGCAAAAAAACTTACTGAGAGTTAAAGATGATAAAGGAACAAAAATTAACGATGGTTTAAAGTATAACTTGTCTCCTTCCATACAGTTTAACGATTTAAAGGGTACGGGAACTCCCTTTTCAAACGAAAAATCGAAATATAAAGGCTGGATTCTGCCCAGCGAAGCGGAAACTCAAAAATTATTGAAAAATCTTAAACGGTACATCTGCAAAAAAACTGGAGATTGAGTGTGAAGATCAGAAACCAGTTTCCTTGACCATGTTCAATTATCCTAATTCTATGCACACAGCTTCTCCCTGTTACTCCTCTTGTGAAAAGGCAAGCGACTGCGATAAACCGCTATGTCTTAGAACTTGGGTTTACGAAAATATACACAAAACAAAAGGTAAACTTAACAAAAGCGTAATAGATAAACCGTGGTTTAACTTACCATCTTACGGTGCTTTAAACTTGACGGAAGTTACCGGAAGAATTAATGCAGTATACGTTACCAATGATTCTCCCGGTAATGTGAAGTTGTGGTGCACCGTTGAATATGGTGTGGTGCAACCAGACATCTCCAGTGGCAAGTTTTCGGATGAAGACTTTACAAGTTTAGTATCTCTGTAAACATAAAAAAAATGTGTAAATAAAAAACGTGATGGAAATTAAAAACTATGACTTTTTTGTACCCAAGAAAAAACCGAAAAATCACCCATTCTTACCTTCAAATATCAGATGTTTAATTATAGGGCCCGCAAATTGTGGAAAAACTAATTTACTGTTTAATTTCATCTGTAACGAACAATGGTTGGATTATGACAGATTATTTATTTACAGTAAAACTTTGTGTCAACCAAAGTACAAAGCATTGCAGTCTATATTTACCGAAATTGAGGAAAAAATTGGAAGGGATGTCGCATTTTTTCACGGTTCTCAAATAGATTTAATTCCGCCCCAAGAACTGGACCCAAAATTTAGAAACCTGATTCTGTTTGACGACTGCCTTTTAGATAAACAAAAAAAACATCGCAGTCAGTCCTACACGATAATTCCTAAACAAGTGGTTAGAGACAATTCAAATTTAATAATCCTTTTTCCGGTGGATGAGTTAAATTTGAAACATGTTTACGAAAATCATGTTGGCCCTGACATGGAATTTTCAGAGTTTAAAACGTTGTGTCAAAATTGTTGGAAAAAGCCTTATGGATTTTTAGTAATTAACAAAACGTTAAATGAGGGTAGATATAAACGTTCGTTTTTACCTATTAAACAAAAGAATGGAGACAAAACGAGAAATCACAAAACTCAAACGACGTTTAACTAAAAAAAATTTAAATCGGCGTTTAAGGGAGAGAGCAAGAAGAATCGCTACAAGAATTTTTTAAACCTGTAGTAAGCACCTTGAAACCGAGGTCTGTCTCGGGTGCAACCACGCAAACTATGCCGATTAAAAACACTCTAGCTACGCAAACTACACCGATTAAAATTTACAAAGAAGAAGGTAGTGATGAAGAAAAAAGTTACGAAGATGACTACGAATCACTGGCTCTCTCACCCTCCCCTGCACCTAGTCAGAAAACATCTCTCGATTACAACCTCACCCAATATTCAAGTCCGGCTGTAACTCCTATAATGCAAATTCCACCACACTCCAAAACTGAATACGTGACAACGAGCACCTGTCCAAGACTCACCCCTACATATTCCGCGGTGCAAGCTAGACGCATTTCAACTCCACCTGAGCTACCAAATATCACGACGCTAAGGTCCCTCGATAGTTTGTTACCTGGTCAAAATATTGGAGACACTGCTAAATATTTCCTGATACAATTTTTCGAAAATACCCAAGACACTGACACAGTATTTCGCGTACAGTATGATAAGAAAAAAGGTGAGCTGACCTTCGGTAATAAAGTCGTTAAAATCTTTGAGAATGATATAGTGGTCGAGGGGGAGCAATACGTCGGAAGACGCGGGCTTTGGAATTGACTAGTTTTCAAAAATTTGAAAGAATATACCCTCGCGCCGGAAGTTAAAGCAGCTTATGCGGCCATGTTAAAAAATACTAATGCTATTTATCAGAACAATGACCCCAAAACTAATAAACCCAAATCTAATCGTAGCGCGAAGTGTAGGACTGTTATCGCTCCGATTTGGGAAGACATGAAGAAAACAGGGACGGGTATGGTTAAAAAAGCGGGGAGTAGAGTTGATTATAAATATTACGATAATCCTAATGATTTGATTAAAAGACTGAGACTTCTGTACAAATCCACTATGGCAAGGCACGACCTGCATCGAAACAAAATGATTGAAATATTATCAGAAATGCAACAAAGAAAAATTATAAGTGGCCACCAAAAAACAGTGGCTTATCTAAATTTGGGGTTAGGTTGAATAAATCAAGATACAGCTTATTCTGGCTGGTGAAATTCGAGCCAAAGCAACTGATTTCACACAGGAATGAGAGTGGCCCTGAACAAAAAAAAGCTGAAAAAGTATTTTTGAGCAACAAAAAATAGGATGGGTTTTTCTGAAAATAAGCTGAACATTTTAAGGTTGCTTTTAAGATTCCCCTAAATCTACATGTTTAGACCTCCCATAAGTTCAAAACTGAAGTCAGGTATGCCAAAAAATAAAAAAAACCGGAAACTTACTGAAAATTGCTCAGCACAAAAAAAAAGCTGGAATTTCTCATGCCTGAATACACCTAAGAAACACGCAGGGGGACTTCACATTCAAAGTTATAGCAGTAACTTTTATAAAATGTAAAATTAAACAACAGCATTTACAGCTGCTTCCTAATAGAGCACCAAAAAAATCGTGTCTGCAAGGTTGTGTGTCGTCATTCACGTACGAGCACCCAATTATATTAGTGTGAATGAAAATCATATTGATGCTCAAAATATCTACAGAATTCTGCCCTTGTTGAGATTTAGTATAAGTGCCGTGGAGGAACCCCAACACTTGGCCTAAACTATTATCTCCCGAAAAAGACACTCCATAGGCCGGATTACCGATGATTAAGTTAGTTTTTGAAGTATTGTGGTTTGGTTCCATGACTTTTTTATTATTTATTTATAACCGCAAATATCATTCGAATGTGTTAAAGCTTATAACTCGAGACTACCACCCTAATGTTGCTAATTCCTCATTCTCATCAATGTGAAAATTCATAAAATATTTATACCACTCGGACCACTTTTTGATTATTCAGACCAGAGTGGATATACCACTCTAACCAATCAAAATGTAAAAGTTCATATGAAGTGGTTAGTTCACAATTGGCCAAGTCCACAGGGTCATTCTTTTTTTTTTCTAACTGCCAATTACTCTACACAGGGCCAAAGGTTACAGTTAGATGGGCGGTGTAAAAGGGAAAGTTGCTTAGAACCAATTGCTCAGTCGAGAAATGCAATAAAAAAAGTTTTTTTTTTTACTGTGTTCAACATGCTATTGTTGGGGTGGTTAGTAGATGGCTACCACACCCATGATCACGGGGTTTGCAGGTTTCACAGTTTCATGTACTATACCAGACTCAAATGTCTCACCTTTCAACATTAAGTATTACTTAACAGTGATTTTTTATAATGGGTTCCTTTGTTTAACCTTAATTATCTCAAAATGGATTTACACCACTTGTGAACTAACCACCTCATATAGCATTTGCATCACCCTCCCCCTACAAACAGGCAGGGGACTTCACATTCAAACTTATAGCAGTAATAACTTTTTATAAAATGTAAAATTAAACGGTAATACTTACAACTGCTTCCTGACAAGAACTCAGTCTGTCAAAAATCCTTCGTTTTCCAACGAACGCTTTTTTTTTCTTGAGCGCCCAAAACGCAAAAAGACCTCGGTCTTTGCCCAGCCATATCTCCGTCAATAATGGACTAAAAATGTCAAACTCTTCAACCCTTAATATCCACACACCCCTGCTTCAATTCTGGCAAAACAGAACTTTAAAATTCCTACTAGAAGATTTACTACACCAATTTGAAAATCATTCCAAACCAAACGCAGCACTCACCATTTCCGCCCGCCATTATGGAAAACTCGATGTACATTTGTAATTTATTTTCATTATTCTTTTCGGGCAAAACGCCCACAACACTAGCTTAGTTGGGAATTAGGACAGATGTGAAACACCTGTTCACCACTGCTAGACGGCGGAAGGTCTGACGTTAAGCAGACACCAAGGTCGTTAACCGAACGCACAAGAGTTAAATAAATACAGATGCAAAGCTATTTACGTTCTATTTGGACTTATATGTCAAACTGCCTAATTTCCCCGCTCAGACAAACTGACTTATAAATCCAAAAGACTACGTACATAGGTTTGTGTCTGTATTTATTTATTTTCCTGGAAAAGTTCAGAGGTGAACTAAAAAAAGTCTAATTTTTTTTATTCCCCCCCCCCCCCCCATCCGTGCCAATAATAGTCACAAAAAAAGTTCGTGAAGTAAATCCAAATTGAAAAAAAATTGTGTGGTTTTGTAGTAGGCCTATTAAAAAACAACGCAATTTTTAGTAGAAATTTGATTAGCCGAAACTTTGTTTTTCCTAACCACCAGCCTTATTTAATTCGGAAAATCGATGTTCTACTGTACTAGATAAAAACGAAATTTTAGACCGATGAAAAAGAGAAAGTTGGTTGTCTGGTAATTTTCCTAAAAATCTGTACATTCTGGCGGAATTTTAGTTTTTATTTTTCCAGCCCTATTTTCCCTTGAATTTTGAGAAATTATATTTTATTTTGGGTAAAATAAAGAAGACTATCTTACAAATTTACTTATCACCTTCCCCTAAAATTATTTAATCATAAGACTGTTAAATAATTTTATATTTCATTTCATGACTCAGGACCTTGTTTTTAATCTTTAACAGTAATTTTTATTTCCTGTTAAAATATCGGTGTAACCAGAGGGCTGAGAACCAAATTTTCTTTTTTTGCTTGGTCTTATAACTATATTAAATAAAAAACTATTTTGTAAATTTACCCTGGAGCATTCTTTCTGACTCTTGCCGCATCAACTTCCAAAACAATTTTGAGCCCAACACGACCAATAACCTGCTTATATGGACAGAATTGCGCCAACGTTGTGCAATAATGATGTCACTCACAGATTACGCCGATATTGCACAACGAAGACTCAATAATGATATCACTCAAAGATGGCGCTGACATTGCATAATGTTGACTCAATAATGATGTCATTCAAAGATGGCGCCGATATTGCACCACACTACGTAATTCCAGGCAGCATAAAAGCAGGTTTCCTAGCCCGCTCACTTCATTACTCTCTGAAGTTTCAAAGTGAACACACCTGACAGAAATGCTAGCTCTGTAAGGTAAGATTAGATCTTTACTTAATTTTTCAAAGAAGTTAATGTTGCAGTATTGGTTTTTTTTAAGAGCCCAAGGCCCGTAATTTCCCGCTGAATTGAAAATAATTTAATGCTGAAGTAGGTTTTTTACATTTTAAAACTTAATACGCACTTTATCAGTGTTATTTTTTTTGGTCTTTAACCAATATTTTTTTGCTTCGTTTAGTTTTTATTTTTCCGTCAAAATAACGGTGCGAGGGGGACATGAGAACCAACTTTTCCTTTTTAAATTTGTCTAACAGATCACATATTCACCAACTTAACCACTTTATTAACAACTACGTTGTTTTTCTGCTGAAATTTGGAGCAAAAAAACCACCACATAAATTTCTGGGGGTGCAAATGGTTAATGAAGGAATAGTTTAAAAATTACGTACATTTGTATAACTGAAATTCAACAGCCAGCTTGTTGGTTAAAATCGGGTCAACGATTTCGGAATTCAATTCCGACAGCAATTCAACCATGACTATTAAAACGGAAAAAGGAAAGTCGTTCTCTCGCAACGCTTTATTTCTCAAGGTTAAACGTGTTAGCGACGCTTCATATGCTAAAAAAATTTTAAAAACAGATAATGTAAAAAAAAAATCCTTAAACGTCACCACTAAAAAAAATTCCCCAATTTTTTTATTGGTGCTCTGCTAGGATTTTTTTGTCAATTTTCGTTAAGCAACGTTTTCAACAAACTTTTAGTTGTCATTTAATAGGCCGCTTCGTGATTCTGTATAAGAAGGTGAATGCACTAGACGCTCTACCGCCCTGGTGTAATATAAAAACAACACAAGCCTGAGTTTAACGTAAATGTTGGTCATTTTTACCGAAACTTTCATGATTAAAAGAGTCCGAAATCCACCGAAACTCTAAAAATTGTCATCCCTGAAAGTTACGTGATTCATCCCATTTTGTATCGGAAAATGGAAAAATTATAATTAAACACCCCTCCCCCCCTCGAAAATTTTGGAGCCCTGTCGGACTTCTGTTCGGCTCTGCACATCTGTAAAAATAGGTGTGTGGTGAACAAACCAGCAACACCGCTGTAAAAAAAACCTCCAAAAATACTCAAACCGACATTATTTTTAGTATAACGAAATGCCTAGATCATATTTGGTTTTAGAGATGTATAGCTGTCAATGTTATAATTACGCACGTTAATTCCGGCTCTAGTTATCCTTTGTGCGACGTCTATGCTTCGTAATTGTTTCGCTCGAGTAGCCACTCTAGTGAATGAGTACGTGTCCTATTGGGTTTTATTGACGTCATAATACTCACAAACGTTTTTTGTTCGTCTTGAGTGGCCAAAGACAAATTCTCCGTGAGCTTGTTCAGAGGCCTTAGGATGATAGATAAATTATTGTGCCGTAATTAGACATAACACCTATATGTCTCTGGTTGTGTATAAAGGGTAAAATATTCAAAGTCCTACTTGTATCATGATGGTTTAATGATTTTCAACCAAGCTTTTCTCACATTGTATTTCTCAACCTTGCATTTCTCGCATTGGAACCTCGAGACCACCTTGTACTTGGCAGCCATGGTTGATATGAAGATTGACGTAATTATCCGCTCCTTTTATATCCACCGCTCATATCAAATGGTCCACGCGCTAGAAAGTCACACCCCTCATCCGTAAAAAAAAAATACGCGTAACTTGTAAAAATAAAAAACCTCAAAAAATATTCAAATAGCACGGATTTTTCATGATGAGTAACCCAACGACTTACACGCAGGACACTTTTTTAAAATGCCAAAAAATTAGGAGAGGGCCTGCAGGGGGGACCGGGGGGGTTGCTCAAAAGGGCCTGCTTTCTACCATTTCTTAAACTACTTGGGGGGGGGAGGGGACAGCAGTCAATAACTTCTGAACCGCAGCAGATACAGATGTGCTGTTTGTGGCATTTTAAATGGCTTTGCAAAGGCACTTTTCGTTCAACAGAGCTCCAAATTTAAATTTTTTGTTGAACGAAAAATGCCTTTGCAAAGCTATTTAAAATGCCACAAACAGCACATCTGTATCTGGTACGGTTCCTCCTTAGTTCAAAAACCTCTAGCCAAGCAACACAACTTTTGCCAGTGTTACGAAAAGTAGCCTGAAATCTACTGATTTCACCAGTAAAATCAAATTGTGTCACCTTCTAGGGAAAATAAGTAAGGCAAAGCTGTTACGAGCTCGCTGATATTTTAGGCCGAAAATTGCACCAGAAGCCAAAAATCATCAGCGCTCCTTGAGGCCTCATGAATCGAATGTAGCTATAGGTCCAAAAAAAAGTACCATGTTTCACGGGAGTTTATCACCCAAAAACAACATGCGGGCGGGCGGCTTTTATTTTTATTTTTATTTTTATACCAAAATCTAGCTTGCACAGGTGAGAAAAACAATTTTTGTGCTAGATTGACATTAAATTTTATCTAGGCCTACATTTTCTTTTTTTCTGAATGGCCCTTGTAAGAAACTTGACCTTTACATAATGGATAGATATTTCTGTTTATTGTTGGTAGATCTCGTGCACCCTGCTTGTTTTGAAAGGAAATAAAAAATATTAAAGCGCACGATTTTTGGAGATGCTGGCGCTCCTGTAAAACAAGGTTTTTTTTATTTTCCATATCTGCATACTGCATACTGCATCTGAAACTGCATACTAGACAAAAAAATAATACATTCTAACAAGCAAGCAAGAAGTTTCTGGTTTATATCACTGAAAATACCATTGGCTCCATCTACTGACTTTGATAACATACAAAAACAAACTGAATGCTGTAGGCAACAATTTCTATCACTGAACATAGAGTGCCATCTATTGGAATCAAATCAAACGAAAAATTAATAAAACGAAAGGCTGAATATGCATCCAACTCAGGTATTCAGAATGACACTTGTTACCAAGTGCTGAATCAAAAGTAAATACGCCTCCTACACACAGACAGTGTAGTGTCTTTTCTGGTTCAGTTTTCTACGTTGCTTTCGTCGTCTTGTTTTTGGTGGATGTTTTGATGAATCTCAGTAAGAATTTTCAACAAATCCATCCATTCAATATAGTCCAGTTGAACTAACGTCTGGGAGACTTTCCTTTCATTATAAAAGTACAATATTAACAGTCTTATGCCTGTTGTGTTTGATACGTATTCTTTTGGCACCTCCGACTTGGAAGGCATTTAATTTCGACTCCAGAGCGGTTTCTAAAAGAACGTTAAATTGCTTCATCAGAACAGCTTTAGTGGCGTCGCTGATAAACAGTTCCATGAGAGTTTGAAAGTGGTGCACGGTGGCAAGGAGAGCATCTTCGTTGTTGTCATCTGGCATGCTTGATTTCCACTGGCGGTGCATTGCTACATTTATCTGTTCACTCTGGTTGTAGATATTGGCGAACTCTTTCGAGTTCAGAGTGGTTTGAGCAGAACCACATTTCGAAGTTATAATTTCTTCATCGGAGTCGGAAGAATTAAGGATCAAATTTGCCCTGCGGCTCAAAGCATAAACTGCAAGTTTGGCCATTGTCTCCTTTATAAATAAAATAAAATAAAAGTAATGTTGGGTGCGTTTTCTTTTCCTTCAGTCGTCCACTTCGCAATGAATTTCTAGCAGATGATGCCCGGCCGGTGCAACATTTTCGTTTGCTTCGGTCAATATCTGCCCCGTTTGAATTTCTCAAGACGTTGCCTCGTAGCTTGCTACGTAGGCTGTTTCCCCTGCCTGTATGAGTATGGAAACAGGTGCTTTCCCCGTTCTAGACAAAGATACTTGAATTGCGTTATTTATCCTAGCTGCAACGAGAATGGTTTTGAGTATTCGACCTGGTTGACTTACCATGTAGTATTACAAACCATTGTCGGCCAGCCATTTCACGCTATCTCTAGTTTCTAGATTGCTTCGAAACGAGTAGATGCATCTGTAGGGTTGATTTCTGAGCTTGTTATCAACTAGACGATCGACGTATCTTTTTGTGGATGCATCGCTGTCGTTTGTGGGTTTATTTAAATTCGTAAGTTTTTTCCATTAATGCTCAGATTCCCGTCCCAATCTAAACTCAGTCCTAGGTCCGTTTCCAGGCATCCAAGAGTTAGGGCGTCAGTGTCGTTTGCCGGAGGGCCTACATTTTCAATTTTTTGCGTCGAATGGCAGATTGGGTTCCTCTCGACTCAAGAAATTATCCACCACAATGATGGAGGGTGACGGAAGAGGAGAGGGAAACTTGGGACGCTTAACATTCCCAAATTTATCGACTTTCTTGACTTCTTTTTCAGCTTGTGAATAACTTGAAAAAAATGTTCTCCTCTCGACAATCCTCGTAGAACGAATAAACAATATTGACAGCACAGAACCTCGTGTGCTTCTTGAACTCTCACGTGATTCGTTATAGGTTTGCCGAGATATGTATGGACTTCTAAGGATGCACTCAAACTGAACGAATCAAAGAAATATGAACAAGATGGGCCTTTACTGTAATACGCAACCCAATGTGTACCTTCTCCTCCGCTTGGGTCTTGCAAATTAACTATTCCACATACTCCGTTTGCCCAACGTCGTTGTGGAAGCAAGTCTTTAGTAAATGTACCTCTGAAATTAGTAATACCAAGTTTCTTGGCGTATCTGTTCAAATCCACATTTGTTATAGGTATGTTTAAAGATACCCCGGCGTCAGAAAAAATCCTTTCCCACGAGCTTTGCTGTAAGTAGTTTTTCGTCTTTTTTGACGGTGTTTTTTTAATTCCCATTCCTTTTCTGAATGCCAGAGCTTCCATCACTGCATTGTGTCTCTTAAGCTCTTGTAACTGTCTATAATTATTCTTTGCAGCATTGACGCTTCTGACGATCGCTGCGGCACCTGCTGTGGATGAGCCCAGCACTCCCAACGCCAGCAAAAGTAAAGCAGGTAGAATTCCTCCCTTCTTCAGTTCTGTACGAGAAAGTTTCAGATGTAAATCTTTCCCCGTCATGCGTGTCTTATCAATTCGGCCAAGTTTAGCTTGAGTGACTGGTAATTTTGAGGTGCCTCTGTTCAACTGAGAGTTTTTAAGCCGAAGTTGTACCGTTTTTCCTTTCTTGATCTGCTGTAACATGCGTTTCTTTTGGTTGGCACTCAAAACCACTCCGGTGGTTGTATACATGACTCGAGTTTAAGAGCAACTTCAACGTTATTTTGGTCTAATCTTAAGTTCATTATGCGATCGCCTATGATTAGAGCCCATGCTTTCGTATTTGCTGGTACTTGAGCTCCTAATCTCAGTTTAAAATGTACGTCAATTACCGCCAACTTCAGCCGCTCATTTTGTTTGCTTACATCGATCACAATTAAAGGAAAATTTTTGCTAAATGTGAGCGACAGCAATCCTCTCCCATAGTACTGTCCTCTGAAGTTAACAATCATCTAATAGATGTGAGAAATGTCGCTTTGGCTAAAATTTGAATTTTGATCTAAACAAGGGTAACGTTCCGAGTTTAAAGTCAAGTAAACGTCGTTGAAACTACAGTGGTCAAAGACGGCAGGGTATTTTTTTTGGTCGTTCTCTCTGTCTGTTTAAAAACCCACGATGATCCAAAGAGGTCGTTCCGTAGCACTAGTACTAATGAGACGCCAAGCGGCCGTTCTTGATGTAGGCAGATCCAATTGATCGGAATGCCAATGTCTAAAGGCCAACGGCACGCTTGTGCCAGAATCGATCAACTTGTACAACTTATTTTTCTGTACGTCATAGGGGGTCACGTGAGGAAGAAACCAGCTGACGTGCTGTAGAACTATCTTGCCAGCACCGACCCCCGTGTCTCTAAATATGGCGTAGTTATCCGCAGTTCGCATCAAAATGAGTGTTTGACGAATGCCGTATAAAATCTTGGTATAATCTTCCATGAAACCGAGGAGGTGAGACAAGGGTACAGCGAATGTAAAACTGCCTTTGGGAGAATGACTGAAGAGAAGGTCTTGCTTGTGCTTGAAGATGGCATTACTGTCAAAATCTGCTGACCTAGCGTTGTTGCTGTCGAGAAACCAACCCCTGTTGGCGAGTTCGGCTAGGTCTTCAGGTCCGTAACTAACAATTCCTTTCATCGTGCTTGTGATCCCAGGAAAGTTAGGTTTATGTACTGTTTTGTCACCTATTTGATACTGTATGTGAGAGAAAAGGAAAGCCACGACATTATTGACCACTTATTTTACATGCATGTTTGACTTTTGGATCACTTACACAATTACTAAACACAAGAATTGCAGTAAGAATACGTTACTTACGTACGGTATAATAATTTAATTACTGCATCACCAAAACACGACACGGAGATCGCCATTGTTTTGCTGGAACGCTCAGAAATTAATGCCGACAGATGTCACTTTTCGATTTCGACTCACAGCCGATTGAGATAGCTGTATTGGTTGTGAGAGCTCAAGCGTCCGACGGCCTTAGCTGGCCGGCAGTGTAGTGGCCAGCTATCTTATCTTATCCGTGGCAGCATAAGAACTGTCGTGTGCCCTTTTAAGGAGAGATCCCTTAACGTGGAGGTAACTCAGGTGAGGATGATTGAAAAGGTCCTGATTTTGCACCTTGATTCTTATTTCCGAATTAACCTGGTTCAAGTTCTTCCCGACTATCGGAGAATATTTGTGAAAATTATATTCGACTACAATTCGTCAACGACAAACGGTTCAGTCACGTTTAGGTAATTTTCGTTCCTTTTCCATTCTGATAGAGGACTAGTCGCTCCACGAATTCGAAGTTAGCGGGACTGAGGAATTGACGCCTTCTCGATCGGTCTGGTTTCGTTTCCCTTTACAGGTAATGTTGACTGTGGCGGATCGTAGGGCGGTGGGTCATTGGCAGTTATTTTCAGTTTAATAAATTTGAGCAGCATAAATTACAGTAATTGTTTTTAGTTTTTCTTTTTTCGCATATGTAACCTCATAGTCAAAGTTCCCCTCGAAGGTTAAGCGGTCTATCGGCTTTATCTGTCAGCCACACACGCATAGAGTGAATAATATTGTTTGTAACAGGTAGTTACACCAAATTGTGCGGGGACTGAACAATCTTGTAGACGGGAGGGAAAGTAGGAAAGAACGAATAAAGGGTCGGTTGCGATGATCCGTTCACGTAAGAACCCAAAACCAAGTCGCAATGTACCAGTATGCTATTTACATTTATTATGTTGACAGTGTTTGGTATGATGTATTCTCCAAATTTGTAAGTATTAGCTTCGAAACCAAAAATCTTTCCGATACTGGACGGTTCAGAAAAATCAACCTTATATCTCCTGTCAGTAATAGTTAGTTCACACTTTAGAGTGTTTATGTTGCCATTTAATAGAACGTAGGAAACGTATTAGTTTCATCCCAATGCATGCTGTTTTATAATTTTCTGTTAGTGATGTTTATAATTTCGTCTAATTCATAACAACCTTCTGGTACCACGATTTTAAACCAGGTGTTACCACTCTCCGTGCTGAAGATGAAAGAATTTGTCGCGTCCTCTATAACGTTAGGAATGGAGTTGTAAGTTTCCAGATTTACTAGAGCCAATTCATGAGCGCCTTCCAATATCAACGGCGAAGGAAAACTGGTCACAAACTCAGTTTTTTCAGAGGAAAGAACGATCGACATATTTTTAGTTTAATACATTAGTTAACATCTACCGTATTCACCGATCAGTTTTTGAAACTCTCCATCGGACAGCAATGCTTTGCTTCACATTTCTGTGAAAATGTGCACGAATTCTTCGTCTAGAGAATTATTGCCAGCCTCTGTAGAGGCTCTGAGGAGCTTCAGTCTTTCGCACAAGTCATTCAAATCTCTATAGAACCGGTATCCTTTCCCTACAACCTCGGCAGGTCTGCCCCAAACAGGTTTTATAAAAGTCGTGTACTTGAAACCGGCGCTGGACTTTAGTCTTCTCGTACTCTCACCGTTGTTGTGATATATGGCTTTACTCCTCTACAAAATATCGTGGTAGTTCAGAAGGCTGGCATCTCCATCTGGTGGTTTAGTAGGTTTTTTCAACATAAGCAATTGCCACAAATCGTCCGTCCCTTCGTACTTTTTCCTCCCACGATCAAGTTGTCGTCTTGAAATTGTACCTCCATTGCACCAATCATGTAATGTTTAGCCTCCGGGTCTTATCGAATGCCAAATGTGGGGTCGGTCAGAGTCTCTCGAGTGGCAGACATGCTTAGATACTTGGTGGCTAGCGGACCGAGTCTGACTGCGGAATCGCCGAATAAAGAGGCCTCTTCCGTTTGTCTCCTATGAGCCCCTGGCGTGAGGGCAAGTGTCATGTTGGAGGGTGCGTCAGGTAATGCGCCCATGGAACTAGAGAGTTGTCTCCTGGCACCCGCGTGAAACTGTATCTCACCGTCGTCACTGTCTATATTCTCGTCTTCAGTATCGACGCGGCCCGTTGCCGCTTCCAAAGCTTTCTTAATATGCTCTAACCGTTTCCCATGATATTTTTCTTGTTTCTTCTGTCCAGCCCCTAGAGAAACCAGTTCTTTGATTTGTCGTTGACGCTGAGCCGAAGCCTCGCTCCCCTGTAGCATCTGCATTTTATTCTGGTCTACTATAGGATCAACTATAGGCTTGAATATTTTTGCAAATGTTCAGATTCTGTCTGCTTTTCCAGTTTTGTATTTTGAAATTTTTGTTTCAGACGCCTTTTTAGAGCCTCGTACTAATCGACCTCTTTCTGGGGTTTGCTTCTCTCTTTTTTTTTAGTTTTATTAGACATGACGGTTTAGTACTTTATAAAATAATGTTTAAGTCAACAAACGTTAATGTCAACAAAAACCTAGACGTACGTTAATGTCAACAAAAACCTTACGCAGACACGTCGTTGTTAGTCGAGCATTCTTCTATACCGTCAATCCAAGGGTTTAGTTTTATCGATGAGTAGAAATCCGTACAGAACAGAGTTCCAAACCTCACCACACATGCGACGAAACTCGTCGAAAATCATGTCACCACTAACGTGGTTATTGAAGACGTGTTTAGGTTTGCTTCATCTTGCCTGAAGAGAATTATAATGTTGGAATTATACCGAATCACTCTCTTGGGTATCCTGCTGTAAGTTTGACATAAATAAAAGATCGAAGCATCCGCGTGCCTGCCGTAGGCGAAGTAACCTTCGATTCTGTCTTGTTTCTCAATCATGAAATCGCCCAGTAAAATTACCCTTTTGCCACATGGCAGTTCTTCTGGTGGTGGGATATCTTCTTTGTTGGAACAAAAGGTAGCTACACCCGGACATATTTCCTCGAAAGCTCTCCTGAGATGGAAAAATTTGTTTTGAAATAAAGACTTGGAGTACACGCGCAGGCTGTCATAATTCAACCAACCTGGATTGCAAATGAAATTTATAACTAAATTGGTCTTTCCACAACCGGCAGGGCCACAAATGATGCACCTTACATACTCTGGAAAATTCAGTAAATTACCAGTCGATGGTCGCTTATTGACATCGGCTATGTCATAATTTAACACTTTCATCTTTCAGCTGCTTTAAGAAAAAAATGGTATTTTGATAAATTCCCTACAAAACTAGTATCTAAAATATTTTTTCATTCTCATTTTATAAATAAACGGAGATGTACTGCCTCAAATGCAAAAGAGTTAAAGCCAGTAAAAATGTTAGGCACGTTGTGACTAAGAATTATCGAGAACTGCTGAAGGGCGAGTGTAAAATTTGCGGCACAAGGAAGGCACAGATTCAGAAGAGCAGAGGCTCTGGATTGTTGAACAGCGCGATAGACAAGTTGCCGGTGGAACTTCACATTCCGGGATACAACTATTGCGGTCCTGGAAAAAAACTGAACAAGAGACTGAACAGAGGCGATGCTGCCATCAATTCTCTGGATGAGGCCTGCAAACAGCACGACATCGAATACTCTGCCAAAACAGACTTGGAACAAAGGCTCGAAGCTGATAGAAAGTTGGTCTCCGACGCAGTAAAAGTAGCAAAATCTTGCAAAACTGGTCTGAAAGAGAAGTTGGCAGCAGCTGCCATAGCCGCAGCTATGAAAACCAAAGTAAAGTTGGGAATAAGAATTAAAAAAAAAAGATCAAATGGAAACTTTAGTGGAGGAGTTACACAAGCCAGCTAGGCAAAACTTTCCGACGAGGCGCATTATTAGCTACGGGATAGGTGATTTAGTTCAAGCGGACCTGGTGGAGATGATACCTTACGCGGAACAAAATGAAAATTACAAATACTTGTTGACTGCCATCGATGTATTCTCTAAATTCGCTTGGGCCGTCCCTGTGAAATCGAAGAACACCACGAATGTCACTGGCGCTTTTAACGATATATTAAACACGATGTCTAAACCCGTTAAAAATCTACAAAGCGATGAAGGCAAGAAATACTATTATAAAGATTTCGCATGGCTAATGAAACGCCACAAAATAAACCACTATTCGACCAAGTCAGAACTCAAGGCGAGTGTAGTAGAACGCGCAAATCGCACATTGCAGTTGAACATGTGGAAACGGTTCACCCTGGGTGGGTAACCACTAGTGGATAGACATTATAGATAAAATTGTCAAAGAATAAAACCAGAGTTCATTCTACCATTAAAATGAAACCATCCGAAGTAACTAGACGCGATGAACCGGAGACAAGAAACATATTGCTGAAAAAGAGCCCTTCAAAAAGTAAAAGAATAGTTTCAAAGTAGGGGATTTAGTAACAGTGAGAACGGCAAAATTTGTATTCAACAAGAGATATTTTGCAAAACTTTACCAACGAACTGTTGGAGGTGAGTGTAGTCAGAAAAACTCGACCGACTTGCTACAGGTTGGTCGACCAACTAGGTAGTAAAATCGAAGACACTTTTTACGAGCAAGAGTTGAAGAAAACTAAAGTGCCGGATCTGTTTTTAGTCGAAGAGATTCTGAAGACTAAAAAAGTGGGAGGGAAAACTCGTTACCTCGGCAGGTGGAAAGGCTACGACCAGCGTTTCGACAGTTGGCTTGATGAAAAGCCAGTTGTTCTACGAAAATAACAACAAAAATACCAAATTTTCCTCTTTTTATTTATAGTATTAAACTGAGACCAGAACGTTGAAATTATTATTGTTCATGTTTTTATATTATTAAACCGAATCATTCAGTTGGAGCGATGGAAAAAACAAACTTTACCTGCGTTTACTGCGCTCAAACGTATCCTACCCGAGAAAGATTGATACAACATCTCGTAGAGACACACAGGAATAGTTACCCACCCGAGTGCGATTGCTTCGAGAGGGAGTCGGGCTGTACAGACGATCCCATCCTCTGTGAACAAGGACTCGAGCACCGAAAGAACAAGAAAGCTGTGCAATCTGTAGACCCGTTGTACCTTTTAATGTCGATGCGAAGAGGTATAGAAGCTGTACTGTACGAATGTCTCCGGCAATTGGTGACTTGCAGAGCTCAAATTGGTTTAGGAGTGAGTTTCGTTCGAAATGGCCAAGAAATACCAACTGGATTTCAGTCCCACTACTCCCCAATCTATAATCCATTAGATATTCCCAAGTTACTGGACGCAGCTTATACTTAAATCCAACGTTCTATCGACGAATTCGCCGAAAGAGGGAGCAGTTGGGTGATAAATCGCTCCTACGAAATCACAATCCGAGTAGCAAAAATCGACCCGCTCAGACCGAGCTCTTACATTCCTCTGCCAGCAAAATTAAAAAAGAAGTGGAAGTGTGTAGTCAATGTTCAAAATTTCACAGACCAGAAGTGCTTCTTGTATTCAATTCTGGCTGCCAAACACAAATTAAGCATGGTGAATCCGAAAGAATACGAAGTATATGTGGGAATGGTAGATTGTTCGATGTTGGACTTTCCAACGCGGCTGGATCACATTGATGCATTCGAGATGGCCAACAATGATTTATCGATCAATGTGATTGCTTATACCAAAGAGAACGGGTTGCATCCCCTTCGTGTGAGGACGAATTTTAAAGGCCAACCCTTAGATCTTCTTTTAATTACCGACGAGTCGAAAATTTTCACTACTGCGCCATCGTGGATTGTGACCAATTTCTCCGACACGAGGGATCGGAAAGCAACCCGAAATATTACTGTCGAAATTGTTTCGCCGCCTATGGAAAGGTATCGCTGAGAGACAAACACAAACTGGACTGTACAAGAACCAATCCATCACCTCAAGCGCTCAAATTCTTAAAACCAGGATAAATCATTTTGAAGTTTGAAGCTTTCAATAGAAGAAATATTCACCCCAAAACATATACGCCGATTTCGAGTTCTTTCTGAAACCCGTTCCTACCTCTAACAGCTCCAGGAAGAAAATCGACCACCATCAACCTTGTAGCTTTGGCAAAGTCGTGGTGGGGTCTGGAAACTTTAAAAAAGCTGCTTATTACCTGGGAGAGGATGCCATTGAACAATTTCTCGATCAGTTAGTGATTGAAGCGCGTGAGTACGACGAAACATAAAAAAAGAGTCCAATCACTATGCCTCACTCTGGTCCAAGAGGCTAATTTTAACCACGCTGTAAACTGCATCTACTGCAAAAAGCCATTCGGTTCAAAAGATGACAAAGTCCAGGGTCACTGCTACGTTACTGGTCAGTACAGAGGAGCTTCTCACTCGAGTTATAATCTGAATGCCCGAGAGCGCACCACGATCCCCGTGGTATTTCACTGCCTTAAAGCCTACGATATGCATCTACTGGTAAGAGCGGTGCACAAGTTTCCGAAAAAAGTAGAAGTCTTTGAGAAATACTGAAAGGTTCATGAGCATGACCATCACCATTGAAACGGGACGGGATGAAACGAAAAAAAAGAAAATGTACATTCAGCTTAAGTTCGTAGACAGCTATAATTTTCTCTCCTCTTTGCTAAAAACTCTGGCGGAGAGACTTAAACGTGATTACGACTTTAGGACGGTAAAGGGGTTCTTTAAAGCTGGTTGAAAGGACAATTGGTTCCTTCCCGACGTCCAGGAAGAGACTGCCATGGATCTGTTAACCCGTAAGGGTTACTACCCATACGAACACGTTTCCAGCATAAATGTGTTTGAAGAGCAGTTTTTACCACCGAAAGAAGACTTTTATTCCAAACTCAAAGAAGAAGGCCTAACTGACGAACGATACGATCACGCCAAAAAGATTTGGAGTATGCTGAAAATCAGAAAGTTTTCCTCTTACCACGAAATGTATCAGCTAATCGACTGTCTGCTTTTGGCAGACATTTTCGAAGAATTCTGCATGATCTTCTTGCGAGACCACGACATAGATCCGTGCTAATACGTCTCCACCCCAGGGTTTAGCTGGGCGGCAGCTTTAAAGATGACCAAGGCCGAACTGGAACTATTTACTCACTCTAGCAAACATAACTTCATCTTGTCGGGAATATTAGGTGGAGTTAGCTTCATTAGTCGAAGGTTCGCGAAGGCCAACAACCGGTACATTCCCGAAACGTACGATTTAACAAAACCTAACAAGTACATCATCGATTGGGACCTCAATAGCGCTTATAGCTGGGCCATGAGCCAGCTGCTGCCTTACAACGGCTTTAGGTATTTGACTAAAGATGAGATTCGAGCTTTCGACGTTCCTAAGATAGCAGACACGTCGTCGGTAGGATACATTCTGGAAGTAGATCTGGACTACCCGAACAAACATCATGAGCTCCACAACGACTATCCACTTGCTCCTGAAAAATTTGAAATAAGAGAAGAATTAGTTTCAGACAATTCGAAATCTTTGTTGTGAGAAAAACCAGTGAAACCTGTCGTGAAGCTAGTGGCCAACCTACTGAGGAAGACGCATTACGTAATTCACTACCGTAACCTAAAATTCTACCTCGAACACGGCTTGGTCCTTCGTCACATCAGGAGGGTACTGAGTTTCAATCAGAATCCCTGGTTGAAACAATATATAGATTTTCATACGGCAAAACGAAAGGAATCGAACACGGTGTCTGAAGGGGAATTTCACAAATTGAGCCCTAATTTGGTGGTTGGGAAGACGATTGAACAGAAACAGAAAAAACTGAAAGTCAAGCTATGCACCGACAACAAGCGAGCCATCAAATATTCCACCCAACCCAATATCGATTCGTTTTGGATATTGCACGAATGCCTGGTTCAGATCAACTCGAAAGTACACAAGGTGACGTGCGATCTTCCCACCTACTCGGGGTTCACCATACTAGAGTTCTCCAAACTCCTTCTCTACGAATTTCACTACCGATACATATGTCCCCAATATGGAGATCGAGCAAGACTGCTGTTCACAGACACGGACTAGCTGTGCTTTTGCATCGAAACCGAGGACGTGTACGAGGACATGACTAAAAACATGAGTAGATTCGACACTAGCAACTACGATCCTCAACACCCACAGTTCTGCAACGTCAACAAGCAAGTGTTGGGAAAGATGAAAGATGCCACGAAGGGTGTACCGATAAAAGAGTTTGTGGCGTTGAGTAGGAAATACGATGTATTCACTCGTGACCTCCCAAATCGAAACGAAAAAAATGAAGGGAATTTCCAAGAGATTCGTGGAGAAACACTTAAGCCACGAAGATTATAGGGCGACTCTCTGTTCTAATCAGGAACAAAGAGGGAGCTGGTACAAGATTGCCAGTGACAGCCATCACCAACTGGCCACAACCGTGGTGAATAAATCCCTACTGTCAACCCGAGATTCCTCTCAAACGAAGTAGAAACTTTTGCAATCAGACATAGTGGCATCAAATATATTTCTTACCATGAGGATGATGACTACGATGGGGATGGCGATCATCATGATTTGCTGGCGGAGTCTTTATCCGATGGCGGAGTATGGACAGGTATGTTCGACGGTGTTATCAGCGATGAAGAGGCGGTAACTCGGTGGAACGGGTATGAAGTGGAACAGAGGATAAAAGAAGTTGAAAATATCGAGGTTCGAGAAGCCGAGATGAGGAAATTGTGGATGAGGTAGAGTAGGCAGTTGAAAGTGCAAAATCCAGAATAGTGGAAGAAGAGAGCCAGGGATAAACGAAGACGGTTAGATAGGGATAGGCACGCCACACTAACTCCTATCCAGAAAAAAAAAACAAGCTGCGGAAAAAGACCGACGTGCGAGAATGACTGAAGAGGAGAAAATAGTGTTCAGGGAAAAAAGAAGGTTGGCTCAAAGAGAGCAAAGAGAAAAAAAAAGAAACGAGTGGCTCGGTGATGGCAGGCTATAATAATGTTTTTGTTGCTTGTAATAATGTTTGTTTAATAAAATATATATTTTTTATTAAAGAACAAACTCTACTATACATTCTCATCATGGACGCCACTAGTGGTGATTTTATACTGAGTAAATACCTCAATGTCATGATTGAAAGCAGACCGACTCTCGTTTTTAACAAACAGGCAGGGCTTACCACAGAGTTAAGACTCAACTCGTTGAAATGGACCTACCTATATCGACTGGTTGAAAAGATCAACAGATCTGAACTCAATCAGTGGAGGGAGAAATTGCAGTCCAAGGATGAAGAAGAAAATAGGTTCGCCTGGAAAGATTTGTAAAACACGGACGAGGGTCTATGGGAAAGCGTTACGGTTCCCACTTCGAAACAGGTCTTCGAGCCGTTCATCGAAATGGCCGGAGAAGTGTCAATCGAGCAATTGGAGCTGACTGTACACGAAAATTATATGTTGGCAATAATGTTGGAGCTGTCCTAACTCGACAGCAGAAACAAAATAAAATTCTTGTTGGATTTTAAAATGAAAGCGCTTCGTGTCGAAGAGGAGAAAAGACTCCTCATTTATGAATGACGACACGCATGTGCACTTTGTGGAATACGACTCTAAAACAACGGCGGTGGTTACTTTGTTATAACTTTCGTTTACAGAATGATCCGAGCTCTACAAACACTTTGCGAGCATCGATAAACTCATAGGGAAAGTTTCTGTAGACGAATAAACGCTTCAGACTGTCTTTGTGTGAAAAAATCAAAATATAAAGGTTGGATTTCGTCCAGCGACCAGTAAACTCAAAAATTGTTGAAAAATCTTAAACGGCACATATGTAAAAAACTTGAGATCGAGTATGATGAGCAAAAACCCGTGTCTTTGAGTACGTTCAATTATCCCAATTCTATGCACGTGGCTTACCCCTGTTACCCTTCTTGCGAAAAGGTGAACGAAGATAACCGAGACAAACCGCTCTGTCTTAGAACCTGGGTGTACGAGAACATTCACAAAACTAAAGGGAAACTTAACAAAAATGTTATCGACAAACCCTAGTTCAACTTGCTATCTTAACAACACTTTAAACTTGATGGAAGTCACCAGGAAAATTACCGCAGTGTACGTTAACGATGATTCTCCCGGCAACGTGAAATTATGGTGCAACGTAGACTATGTAGTAGCTCATTCGGATGTTTTCAACGATAAATTTACCGACGAAGACTTTATGGGTTTGGATACTATGTAAACGTTCAAATATATGTAAATAATGAAAAAAAATTACGGAAATTAAAAACTACGACTTTTTCGTGCCTAAGAAAGAACCGAAAAATCATCCATTTCTACCCTCGAATATCAGATTTTTAATTATAGGCCCCGCGAATTGCGTAAAAACTAACTTATTGTAAGGTTTATTTGTAACGAAAGATGGCTCGACTACGACTGGTTATTTATTTACAGAAAAACTTTATGTCAGTTAAAGTACAAAGCTTTGCAGTCTATATTTGGTGAAAATGAGAAAAAAATTGGACGGAATGTCGCTTTTTTCACGATTCTCAAATAGATTTAATTGCTCCCGAAGAACTGGACCAAAACTTTAAAAACCTGATTGTTTTTGACGATTGCGTTTTAGACAAACAAAAAAACATCGAACGTTACTTTGCTCAAGGACGTCATTCGAACGCCGATGTTTTTAATGCAGTCAGTCGGACACGAGAAATCCAAAACAAGTGGTTAGAGACAACGCAAATTTATTAATCCTTTTCCCCATGAATGATTTAAATTTAAAACACGTTTACGAGAATCACGACAAAACAAGAAATCGCAAAACTCAAAAGACAATCAACTAAAAAGTGTTTAAATCGACGTTTGGGCAAGAGAGAGCAAGAAGAATCGCTACAAGAATTTTTTAAACCGGTAGTAAGCACCGTGAAACCGAGACAGGTCCTCGGTGGACCCACGCAAACTACACCAATTAAAAACACTCCAGCCATGCAAACTACGTCGATTAAAGTTTACAAACAGGAAGAAAATTAGGAGTATGACTACGAATCATTGGGTTTATCACCGTCCCCTGCAATTACTCTTAGTGAGAAAACATTGTCGACCCCTCTCGATTTCAGTCTCGCCGAATATTCAAGTCCGGCTGAAGCTCCTATAATGTGAATTCCTCCCGAGTCCAAAACCGAAAATCCAACTACGAGCACTGGTCCTAAATTAGACTGGAAAAAAGACGAGCTCAAGAGATGAGATTATGATAGTCTCCAAACCACGTGAATTAGGCCTACTGGTGAAATCACGGTAAAAAAACGCGTTATTTGCTTTACCTCCTTTGTGGTGTGGAAAAATCATCTGATTTTGATACCCTCGTAATGTTGATAATTCGAGAGTTCTCACAATGCGAAAGCTCAAAAAAGCATTTGAAGATCCCCCGCTAATAAAGCTAAATCGTCATTTTCAAGCTTTGAAGTTATCATTTTAAAGTTATCATAATGCGAAAGCTCAAAGAGGATTTGCACGATCCCTTCAATTCGCCATTTTGAACGCTTCGAAGCATTTTAAAGTCATCACAGTGTGAAAGATCACGGAGCTCTTGCACGAGCCTTCCAGTTTTGGAAATCCCCCAAAATGCTGCAAATTGGTCATTTTTTTCACTATGAATCATTTTAGAGTTTTTACAATTTGAATGCTCACGAAGCACTCGCACTGCCCCTCGGATGACGTCAATTCTGGTCACGTGACCTTCTCGCTCAGAGGTAGACATATTCAGTTGGCAAAAGAACTCGTGTAGCAAAAGGACATTTTTTGGTAGTAAAAGGTTTTCCACGATGGGTGACTTCGATCCGGTGACCCATCTAGGCTATGTCCGCACTTCCAGTACGCAAAAAGATAACAAAAAGCACTTTCCCACCCTCCTCCACATCGATGAAATCGAAAAAAGTGGGGAATGACCCATCTTGGGCATGGCCGCACTTTCATGGGCACTACCATCTTGAACAACGTCACTTCCGGTTCACACAGGTGCTGCCGAAGTGAATGACATCACATCCGGTTTACATGGATGCCGCCATCTTGGAAAATGACTCATGGGTGCCGCCAAAGTGGATGACGTCAGGGAGGTAGCAAAAGGACTCAAAAAGGTAGCAAAAAGCACTTTCCTACCCTCGTCCAGATTGACGAAAGGGGGCCGCCATCTTGGATTACGTCACTTCCGGTTTTCATGGGTGCTGCCATCTTGGATGACGTCACTTCCGGTGTGCAGGAAACCTCCCACTCAAGGAAATCTCCCACTCAAGTATCTCTCACTCAAGTAAATCTCCCACACAAGTAAACCTCTCACTCAAGTAAACCTGCCAATCAAGTAAACCTCCTACTCAAGTAAACTTCACACTCAAGTAACCCTCCCACTCAAGTAAACCTCCTACACAAGTAAATCGGTCCTGAAACGAGGGTAGGTTTACTTGAGGATTTGCTGCTCTGCATGATTAATGCGACTTTTCTGCACGAGGGGTGGGGGTGGGTGGATCTGCCCTCATATTGTAAATTACCACTACTCTTATTTCCCAAGTTCAAACACGGGGAGGACCTCGTGAATTCGCGTTTGTACTGGGTAGTACAAGTCGATACGATCCATTTAACGGCCTCTAATTTCAACTTCAACGTGTGGGGAGATGGGAGTGAGTATGTGTGTGTGGGGGGGGGGCGGCTCCGGCCTTCCGAGAGGTAAAGGGATTGCCTTCTGCACGCTCTGTCCCCTCCTTTCCACATTTACTTCTTTCAACGTGTTTTCTTACTCTTTCCTTTCTTAACTAATCATCTCCCTTTAGGCTTACTGACTGTGATATTCTTGCCATTTGTCCTGGAATTGCTTTCTCGAGCAAATGTGTTCTTTGTCATATTCTTTCCATCTGCTTATTGACCGTATGATTTCTTGTGTTGACTGGTCTCATGAGCTCTCCAACACGATTACGATTTCTCAAGTCCATGAACTCGCTACAAAATGTTATCTCATTTTGTTCCTCCAACCTAAATTACTTCCTGAGCCCGTTCCCCGTGGTCTATAGGTGAACCTCGCACCATTTTGAAAAAAAAAACGGTCTTGCTGCTGGCTCTTTCTTTTACCAACCCATCCAACATGTTTAACTTTCTTATTTCTAGAGAAAATGCCATCTGGCATATGAAATTTGCCAAACATCCTCTTAATCCAACGTGATTCTTCGTTCCAACAAAAATTCCAAATTGCTTTATTCCTATTTGTAAAAAACAACAAAGCCGTTCCCCGAGTAGCCTCAAAAACAATGATAAATCTTTCTTTTCTTTTTTGTGGATTCAGTAATTGTTTCGAAGTTGAACCATTTCTTCTGAGATTGGGGTCAATGACCTAACTGTCGATACACCTTAAAGCCTCAACCCACTTTGTCTTCTACCCTTCATTACTTCCTACTTCTTGCCCCACCCCGTGTCCTTCTCAGGCTGTCACTGTTCGTTTCAAAATTGTGGACGATTCTTCAGTTGTTCTGTCTCTCCAGGAAGGCTGTTCCCTCGTGCCTCTCAATTTTCCTTGAGCATTTTGTCTACTCTGACCTTTTCACACAATGAACTCAACTTAAAATATTTCCTGCCTCCCAGCATGGTTTCCTCCTCAAGCATTCCTAGCTCACTGATTTTCTTTCCACCTAAGATGCCATTAGAAAACTTCTTGAGTCAGGTCTTTCTTGTGATCTAATCTGCTTTGATTTTAGAAAAGCTTTCAATACTGTTTCACACACTATGCTTCTTTCATCATTAGTTCGTTTTGTTTTCTCATCTAGTATCATGTCTTGAATCTGCTCCCACCTTTCGGCTAGATGTCAGCGATTTATTGCTTCGTAATCATTAGTCTCCTGTTGTCCCTTTACTTTCAAAGTCCATCAGGGTTCCGTCCTCCGCCCTCTTCATTTTAATATCTTTATTTCTGGAATCTTTTATGTTATTTTCCCTTCCATGGTTTGCTATGCTCATGACCTAAATTTTTTTGAGGATTCTGTGTCTTGTCAGATTCTTCAGGAAGATATTATCCGCATTTCTTCCCTTCATTTAAATAAAAAAAATGCCATGTTCTTTTCTTTGGCGCCATCATTTTACAATTTTCCTCTTCCATTTCTGGTAAAATTTTTATTATCGTGACTAATCATAAAAGTTTTTCATTTATGTTGAAACCTACATTCTGAAAATGTCATCTCTAAAATTTTTCGCTGGGCCTAATTCGTTCTCAAACGTTTTACTGATATTACTATTTCTCTTTTTACTGTACTATTTACAATTTTCCTTCTTTCCCTTTTGGAATACTGTTTCAAATCTACAACTTACCCATTGCCTTCTTGACGCTTACTCAAATCTTTTTCATCTAAAACGTTAACACCACGTGGAGTCATTCTTTTTTCATTTGTGACACGATCTCCCATATTAAAGTTTATTCCCAGTTCTTCACTGAAAGGGTTGTCTACAAATGGAATGCTTTACCTCCTCCTCTTTTTGGTCAGGATGGTAGATTCCCCTTGCGCCATATTTTTTTTCGATTTCTATTTAAAATATAATGTATCGTTTTACCCCTATGGTATTTTTTATGATACCACATCTCTAGTGATTACCGAATTTTCATTACATTACTTCAGCAAACAATGACAATTGAAAGGGGACCATTCTTGATTTTCAAATAATTTCAACCAATATCAAGCTTCGTATAGACTGTCTGCGCGTTTCTCCTCCATGAAGTGCTTCACAACTACACAAAAGAAAACCCTATGTTTTGAGTTTAAAAAAAAGTGCAAATAGGAACCACAGTTCTGGACGCAAAATTCAATTCTAACTCCAAAAAACTAAGTCTGTTAGCGGTTTTACATAACATTTAGTGGGTAAATGTATAAAAACCCAGGTTCTAGGCTTTTGCGGGACTAAAATACGTAACAAAAATGCTTCACGGGTTTGCAGTCTGTACATGTAGTATTCTTATTTAGAAGCCTCAACCACAAAACCAAATACACGAATTGCATTTACAATAATGCAAGGAGACCATATATGTACTAAGCTAGCACTTAACGAGCACTTCTGTTGTGAAAGATTTAATCAATATCGTGTTTAGCCTGTACATTGTTTATTTTAAAAACAACACTTCTCACAATTTTGTTCAGGATTACAGGCGCAGAGTAGTACCAGTTTAACTCAAATCTTTTATTGACTGTTACAGATCCAAATATTGCCACTGATTTAGAAGTAGAGGAGCTAATCGAAGATCTAAAAGACATAGAGGAGAAAGCAGTGTGAATTAGAAATATCCTGCTTTTTTAAACAGGTGTCTTTTTTAATTATCAGTGGAAAAATATGAAATAATTTTCTGTATTGCAAAAAAGGGACTTTAAAGTTTTACATTGTTCTGTTTTTGTTTCTTTAAAGTGTGTAACATTTGCATTGGAAACCGCATAATTGCTTTGGTGCCTTCACATTCCGTATATTTACGTTTTTTTCCAAAATCGGTATTAATTCAAAATTTATTTATAAAGCAAGATGCTTTCCGGTTTTCTGGGGGAGCATTATTTCTTGGGATCACATGAAATAAATGAATGCATTAATGTCAAGTGCATGCACAGCAAAAGAGTATGGTGGTGTCGTTTATAGTAAAGTGAGAAAGAGCAAGTGGGGACAAACGAAGCCAACGGGGAAACAAGAAATAAGCAAAACTCAAATGTTGTAGATGAACGCTCTTCGTAACCATGTGCAAAGTAATGCACTTTTTCAATTCAAGGTAGTTACATGAACAGGTTTTAAAATTGAGTTAATACACATATACACATGTATACTTAATTCATTAGAAAAAAAGGCGAAAGATTTATGCTTAGTGTTGACGGGAAACCAGAGCCTCAACCCCCCCACCCCCATTAGAAAACATTAAAGAGCAAATATAACATCTACGAACTGTTCTCACTGTCTAATACGTTGAAGGGGCAAAGGTAGAGGTGCTAAAACATCTAAAGAAAGATAAAGTCCTAGGAAACTAAGTAAAATCTCATATCTGTTGACAGTGCGTTTTCATTGTTTGAGCTTGATTTAGTCTTCTTCAGATATATTATCTCTTCATTACCTTTGCAATCTAAATAATGTGTTACGACAGTGTTAAAATTTCAATAACTCATCTTTCATCAGCTGAACAAGTTTGCTGTTTTATGGTTGATAACAAAGAAGAGTTCCTCAGAAACGTTGTATGTTCGTTCATTACTTGACTCGTTGCTTGCGTGAGCAGAGTTTCTACCTTGAAGAAAGCCCAAAACAGGTCGAAAATTTTGATCTTTTTTAATTATTTATTTAAATGAACTAGTGCATGATCAGGGGTAAGTATCTGCCTTGCGTTTTTATACTCATTCAAACAATCTAGGAATTTCTTACATGTTCGTTACTTGTTCATCTGTTAATTACTTTTGACACCAGTTCTGTTACTGTATCTTCCACATGTATGGGTTCCGTTTACGAAATGACTCGCAACGTTTTGTAAATGTACACTAGCTTTTACCTTGTTAATACTAGGTGCGTTGATTGCTTCTTGTCTTAAAAGGAGCATGTGGCTTTCGTGTTGCCCGTATCTAGTAGTCATGCAACGATGCGGATGTAGAGCAGCTCTTAAGGGCCAGTGACACGAAGTATGATGCACGTGGAATAGATGGCATCGATTCCTAACAATAAAACAACAATTCCTACTACCATCGGAAAACATGGACTGAATTCTGAATTCCAGCATTCGATGGTTTGTTTTCCATTCAACAAACCCAAATATGTTTGATTTTGAATTCTCGCTGTGAGATGATGCTGTGTTTTCTACCATCGTTTTATTTCCACTATAACGTTTTCTTTATGTGAGAATATAGGCAAATTTTTGAACGACGATGTTATAGCAATGTTTAAAATTACTAGGGCAGCCCCCTGTATATGGCCGGTTTTGTAGAGCATTGTTGTGATTTCATCGTTTGCATGAAAATACTGTGTTTTCCTGAGAGCATTCGCCCAAGCTTTCATTTGATTTAGTTAGATCCATGGTTAAGAGACATAGAGGCCTAGATCCACACTACGGATTTCAACGGTATAAGCAGTCGCACAAGATTTCACTAGTTTAGTTAGGTCCAGGGTTAAGAGACATGGAGGCTTAGGTACCATCTGAATGAAAATATCGTGACTGGAAAAAAACCATGACGTTATCAGCACTGTGCCTCTTTGTTGAAAGCCAGTTCGAATCATTACTTATACGGACTATTCAATAGTTAGTTAGCATTGGGAATATCGGTGATCTGGCTATGCACACACACACACACACACACACACACACACACACACACACACACACACGCCAGCAACCGTCTCCCACCACATGGTGCAACAAGCAACACTAGCCTCCCCCCCTGCCAAAACGACCAGTTCGGTCACAAAAAACAACTACACCCCTTACCGCATCCCGAAGCCCTTTCTCACGTGCAACCAACCCAAGAGCTTTACCGAGCGACCATCCTGGTCCGAAAACGGCATGCGTCCGTAACCAGGCCCACAACGGGTAGGAAAAGAGAAAGTGAGACACAGTCTCCTCCCCTGACCCAAAAGCACAAATTGGATCATCACACCAACCCACCTGGAACATGTGTGACCGAAGTAGAATATGGCCCGTGCGTAACCTGGTGAAAAGCTGTGCATCCTTCCACGAAATCTTCTCCAGAAAGAGAGGTGACGACACGAGCGGATGCACCTCAAAAAGGTGTCGACCAGTGCGCCCACCATCCCTAGCGACCTGCCATGCCTGCTGTGACAGAGAGTGAAGCACCGGTCTCAAGTCCCGTGGCACAACAGGGCAACACGCAACATTCACACCACCATTACAACTCTCCTTTGCCAATCCGTCCGCAACCTCGTTGCCAAACTCAGCAGAATGACCAGGCACCCACTGGATGGAGACATCCCCCCCCCTTCGCAGGGCTGCCCACAACTTCCTGCCAATCTCAACAGCAATAGGATGCTCTACGCGCAGGGTGGCAAACGT
>JAHWFP010015867.1:0-20686 GCA_023313725.1 Lithobius niger | reverse complement strand
CTAGTTTGGTTAAGACATTACTAGTCAAGGTTTATTTCAAAAGTACATGCAGGTTGGCATGAAGTTGAAATGGCCCAGAAACTAAGTAAGTTTAGACAACCATGAATGAAGTGTAAAGAGGAGAGGAAGGTGGTGCTGGTCATTAGACGAATCTAATGCTGTTGCCAGGAAAAACTGAGTTTAGTCATTTGCTCATTATGAAACATCCTCTGAAACTGTTGCATCCTGGTGTATCAAAAAACACATTTCGGTTTAAGAAAACGATTTTGAATTCTTACAGTATGAAAATGTGCTATTAATGAGTGCATTGTTTGTAACAGGGTCATGTGTAAACTATTTGCGGCTATGGTCCCCCCGTTATCCTGTTAACATGTTACTCATAAACCAGCATTTTGTCATGTTGAATTGATTATCCAAAACTCACTTTGTTAAGGAGGGTGAAGGAACAACTAAAAAATGCATATTGCTGATTACTGGCGTCACTAAAAAACCTTACATCTTGAACTCATCTTGGATGATTTAGTACTAATCTTTCTGTTGGCAAACCAAAGATTCGTTTCTCGTCGAGGAGTACGTAAAGTGGTTTGCTCTGACATCGTTAAGCAATTTAAAATGGATGATCATGCTTTGAAGAACTGTAGGGCCATTTTACAAGCTGTCAAAAAAATGAAACGTTTTTCAAATAAGAAAGGATTCAATGGAATTTTTCAGTTCCAAGACTGCCTGACAAGTTGGGTTTGGTAAAGGTTGATTAAATAATTAAAATCGTACCTGAAAGAGTAAATGGACAGGCTTGCCTCTCGTTTGAAGAACTTCCCACCTTCCTTCCCGAAATAATGCCAAAATTCGAGGCGTTTGACTGGAGTCTACGATGACATCAACGATTCCGAACCTCTTTCACTGACACATTTCTTAATAGGACAAATATTTCTTGCCTCGCCTGTAAAGGTTGGCATGAAACAGCTAGTCACAAGTAAAAGTGCATTGGTTCTAGCACGGAATATTTACAAAGATTTAATGGGATTTTTGGAAAATGATGGATGGCAGAATATATGTTGGAATTACGCAGTGCACATCTATTAAGTTTGAAGACTTTGTGCTAGCATTGGGGCCAAAAGTAGCGTGAAATTTGTGGTCAGCCACAGACACGATATAGCCTTATTCTGTCTTGCTTGATAATTCGAAAAGATCTAAGACACCCATTAAACAACGCAGTTAGTTTCTGTGCCTCTTCGAAATAAATGATTATCGTGTTTGGGCAGGAAGTGTTGATAATTCCATGAAAATTAGCAACAGGTTTAATTCATTGTTTCACTTTAAGAATAATTTGGTTGTAAGCTCATTATTGTTAAGAAAGTCACATGAAAATTGGAAATTATTTTGGGTATGGTATTAGGTTTTGTTGCTGTGGCCAGTTCGATGAAATGTGGCAGTCACTAAAGGAATCGTATATTTTCTACTTTGCACAGATGTTCTTCTTCGCTAATTTCTCTACGGGTATCAAAGGAGCAATCAGTAAGTAATACGTGGATTTGAGGCAGACTGCAAAATATTTTCGATTGCAAAATATATTTTGATTTCTTTTAAAACAATAACTGAGTGGAATTATTAATACTCTTCATAATTCTGCTTGAAGCGCAGTTCTGACGCTATAAAATATGACTCATGAATGCAGCAGTCAAGTCCGTTTTATGCCATCTTTCTATTACAGCAATTCTTAACATTTGATTATGTTTATTTTTATAACCAGGTCCTGTTTTCTAACTGGAAGCTTAAGAAGACTTTTTTTACCACCTTAATATTCTATAGTCAAACTGCAATAGTGTTTCAATGAAGCCATAAAAGGGTCTTTGATTTTAGCAAAAGCATTGATGCACGGCAATTGAAATTTTTTTCTTTAGAAACAATGAAAAATTTATTGTAGTCTAACATTGTAATAGAAAATTGGCTGACTTTTGAAATGTCGCCCTGTAAGTAACTTTCAATGGCATCGACTTACCAGTCAGAGGAATGTGAACTGCCGCATCTCTTTCGTAATGATGCACAATGTTCCGTTAACTATTTTGATCGTTTTGTGTTTCTTGGTGGGTGTGAACGAAACTAAACTTACTTGTAGAGGAGTAAGAATCAGAAAACAACTTTCCTCATATGATCAGGTGTGAGTGTTCTAAACAAAATGAAACCTGTTATTTAAGAGTAAAGAAGCCACTATTTAATGGAATACGCAAATATGTCTTAACTACCATTAAGGTATCAACAAACTATTTAAAGAGTTTACAGTTCTAACAGAAATGACGGTTGAAATGATGGCAGAAACAATGGTATTAACATGGTCAGTAAAAAAAGATAATTACTAGAAAATTTTGAAAACAATCAATGTGTAAAGCCTAAAAAGTGCACAAAATATACAAATTGATTGTATTCACCAGTGCTTTTTAACTTCTAACTATTCTGTTCTATAAAATTTTGAAGTATGTCCTCTGTTACACAGTCGTGCAAGGTGGAAACGCTATTATAATGCGGACCTAAGGAATATCTGGCAAAGGAGCAGGAAAAGTTGAGCATTTCAAAACATCGTAGAATAAAGAGAGGCCTTTTTAAAAATTTTCGACATAATGTATGATTGTGCGAGTGAAATTTTAAAGGAGGGACAGTGAGGTGACAAGTTCCATCTGAGTTTGATTGGTGGGTACTAGCACTGTTGTGTACTTTGGAGGAGTAATGTGGGTGATTGCGTCTAAAGTGAATCATAACGCATTTCTAGGTGTTGAATGCACGGGAGTTAAACAAGCGGCTACAGCGACTGCATAGTTGCACGGATCTTCTGTAAAGTTACTCCACTTCCAATGTTGAGGCGCACACCTCTATCATGCACTACAACAGCTATCTCTATCATACTAATCTAAAAGCAGTAGCAATCACAATTGTCGGTTAAAAATTTGTTAGCTTTTAGGCTTATTTTACATTTTAGGCCTAATCCTAAGCCTTTAGGCCTAATCTTAACCAGCAATTTAAATTTCGTAAGTAGCAAGTAACGGCGATATGGATTGTATAGTAAGCCTATTCATTTTTGCAAGACGGTGCGCTTACAGACACACAGTAACAGTGTTATAGCCTAATGTAATGCGCGACGCAGTGTATATAGATCAGTGGTATTAGGGAAGTGACGAGAGACGCTGTCGATGAAGCCAACAGCGACTCGTATGCTATGGTAACATGATTTTTGGCCTAATTCTCATTTTAGGCCTAATTTTTCAAATGCAGTTTTAATTTCGTAAGTAGCAGATATAGGCCTAATGGAGAATTTGATTTGACGGTAAGCCTATTTATTCATGCAACAATGTGACAAGACTATTTTAAACGATGCTAAAATCCATTTATTTTTATTGAGTGTTACCTTAGGATTTTAATTCGACGATCAAATGTTATTATTTAATTTAGTTACCTCTAAGAATTCTATTAGCTATAAGGAAGTAACGATGTTTTAATTTGCCATGTGATTTAACTAACTTCTCACACTGAATCTAACGTTTCGAAGTTGAAAAAAGCGACGGAGGGGGGGGGATTGAGGCTTAATGGCGCGTCGACAACTTGGTCATTAGCGCCAACCTCAGTCAGTGACGGACGGACAAAGTCGTTGCAATAGTCTTCTCAGCCGGTACGGCTGTCCAGAAGACTAAAAGGGGACCACCTCGTAATAGTTAATGTTATTCTGCGAATAGGGCTACGAAAAATGGGTGATAGTTTGAGTTCATCGATGTAGCTGCGAGCTAAACAATGAAACAAAAAAAGTAGGACTCAGTAGTAAATGTTGAAAAGAGTAAGACAAAGAATGAGCCTGTATGGAGGTCAGATTTAAATAGAGATCAAATGGATAGCATATATCCCCTTAAATGAGACAATTATATGGTCAGTAACACATTTTGTTAGGTTAAGAAAGTAATAGTTCAGTGCTTTTTTTTAGTAAAATGTTGCAATGCCTTCATCAGGCATAAAATAAAGTCACATTAATAATTCGTACTTATTTGTTACATAACCAGTTTAACTTTTTTTTTAAATAATTGGGCATTGAAAATAAATATTTGCTTGTCAGTTTGCTCTCAGCTGTAGTTTCTTCATAAATGCTTCCCTGTGCTTTCATTGAGTTCACATCATACATAAAACTTTCATCATCTAGGATATTTATGGCTTTAGTAACATAACCTTCATCTCCATATTTCTGGCACAGGTGGATGATAAGTGAATATTGAACAAATTAACAAAATAATGCAGGGAACTGTAGAAATGCAGAAATTTAGATTTTAAAAATAATAACAAAGTAAAATAAAGTTTAGTTCCATGATTGTATAGAATAGCAATGAACATAACATTACAGAAAAGCCCAGCTGAAAAACAACCTCAGATAGGCATGTTCATAAAAACAGTAAATTCAGCAAACCAAGTAAGAATGCATGAACGTAATGGTTGAAAGATAATGAATTGAAAAATCTCAGAGGCAGATGGGAAAAGTGGATGAGGCAGGGGGACAGCTTAAAGTAAGAAAGAAATAATAAAAATTCGCTTGCACAAGCCGGAACCAGCTAGACCTAGTTTTCCAGTTAGTTAAAAAGAAAACGGACATGAAACAAGACCGATTTGAAAAAAAGTAAGTAAATCAAGGTAATTCAAAATAAAAAGAACAATGTTACTTCAATAAATAAATCGAAAATGCTAACAATTGATTATTTCTGTATTTGCTGTTTGAATTCAACTATTTACTGTATTAAGTAACCAAACTTTAAAAATCATTCCTATATTTTTTCTCTTACTAAGTGAATGGTTTTAACCGTTAACACTAAAACAGTTGGTACTTCTCAGTAGTATAAAATATTTCGTAATTTTCAGAAGCTTTGGACTATTAAATGAAATACTGTAGCAAAAGGGAGCATTGTGCAACTTATAGCTTCTTGTAAGATAGGTAACCAAATAATCATTTTGAAACTTGTATTACGAGTTTTTTTTAATTATATTCTGTGAGCATGAAGTCATGTAAGGGATATTAATCCTCGTTTTGATTTGCTTAATTTTGATTGTTACAAGACATTTTTGAGGAGAAAGAAGGGAGGGCAAACACCGTGATCGAACCAGGAAACTTTCGACCATGTTTGGTGTCCGATATAATTTACAGAATTGGCTAGAATAAACCCCGAAGCTACTGAAGGAACCTGATAGCCTGTCACCTAACGTTTCCTGGTGGCTAAATCGGACAACTATGCAACTGTGGGGATTCGAACAGTGCTTGCAGTGATCTCCACTGATAGGCTGCTACCAGTCGATTACCGTGAGCACTATTAACTGTTGCTAACTGCAACACGAAGAATATCCAACTCGGTAGAAAAAATTTTGGTTTTATTAATCGAAGGAGCAAAGTAAAAGCAACAACGGTATTCAGTATTTTCAGTATGAGCAGCTCAAACATCGGCTATTGACATTTACAGTCTAGAAACCTAGATTTAAAGCACTACAGTTTACGGTCATGCTATTGCAAGGCTTAAAGTTAATGTTTACATTATGAAAACGAAGTGCATGAAGAGGCCGCAATCGAAGTATCCTGGATCAGAGGAAGTAGAGGGGGCAAGATTGGCAAGGTCCACAGACATCAAGTTACGAGATTGAAACCAGTCAATTCATGCAATATCGACTTCTGGTAAGACTTAACACATGCTTGGATGCACATGTAGGTGCACACCCACATTGTTATTTTTTAATGATGTAGACAGTCATAGTTATAAAAAATGGACACTCCAACATTTTTCCTGAAAATATGAAAGTCGAGATTGAGACAAATTCCTTCTGAAATCTTGTCTCGACCTCGTCTCGACTTAAAATTTGACATCGTGATCTCGTCTCCATTAATTCAGATCAGACGAGTTCGAGAAAAGTTCTCTCTTGACTACAACACTAGATTGTAGCCTATTGCAAATAAACAGTGTGTGAACGGGGGTGGGGAGCAGGCGGATTGCCTCTGCCCTTTTTGGGATAATGTCCTGCTTGGAGAAAAAAATGCTATTTAATATTCCTTCATCTTCTGCATCTGCTCCTGAACGCATATAGCAAAAGGCATAAACACGAGCTGGAATGGGCAAAAAAGAGGGTAAAAAGGATTTAAAAAAAAGGGAGGGGGGCCACAGGAAAAGGGTCTAAAGAAAACTCCTCAGAAAAAAATTTCACCGTGCCCTTTTTCTAGAAGATATGGGGCATTGCGTGAACACTTGCTCTCTCCAGGAAGTGTGCACGCTACTGAAGTAAATGAACCTTAAAAGTTACAACGATGGAGCAAAAAAAAGATAAATAATAAATGGAACACCCCTTAAAAACGATTTAAGGAAAACAAAACATCTGACGGATGGAAATCTATGGTTAAAGACAAGCTCAGCAGGTAAAAGTTCTAATTTCATTCTGAAACGATGTGGCTCCATTTTTGTGAGGCACACTTAAATACACACATTGTGGTGTCACAGCTGGAAGTAATTCATGTTTATTTATCGAGATTGGGAAAGTTTACGTCCAATCCATAAGCATGATTTCATGTGATTATAATTCTGATAAACTTATAAGCAATTCATTTCAGTTCCAGAAGTCTGCTTCTACGACATGAAAAAGTCTATCTGCTGTACCAGGCTGCACACACCAACATCTACGTATCGTCATTTGGCTTAAAGTTACGAGAAACAGCTGAAACGTGGATTCTTTCATTTCATTTAAATCAAAAAATGCAAAACCCTTAGCCAGTCATCAAGCCACATTCCACATTACCTCGCATAGTAGATGTTAGCATGAAAAAAAACGAAGTGCAGCGAAATTGTAGTAAATTTTGTATGGGATTGTTGTCTGATTTTGAAGGCAATGTTAAAGAGGTTTTGCGTTACATCATTGTATTTCAGGTGTCTGACTTTACTTATGATGTATACTGATGATCTTAATAATTGTACAGTGGTTAAGTTTGTTGGAAAAAAATTTTACCTTAAAGAAACCGAAAGGGATTTACCATCCAACTATTATCAGTTTGGCTATAAAGTGGGCATATAATATCAATTGTCCTTTTCCAGTAAAATTTAGAAGAGTGCAATTGAGTCTTAATGGCGAATCGACTGCCAGGTCATTAGTGCCAACCTCAGTAACAGTGCAGTGGTCCTAGTCCGGGTTGCCACTGTGCCACACATTACAGATGGGTTAAACAAACCCTTAATCTAGACTAGCAGAGTCGCTCGCTCATTCCGCGTCATCTCGCTACGCTCGAGGAGCTTTCATGCTGCAACTCTTATGCTGATGACGGATATTCCATATCTAACACAATCAAGCAAATAATCAGAGTGCAGTACGTGACGGACATTCCATATCTAACACGATTAAGCAAATGATGAGAGTGCAGTACGTGTTTTTCGTAAAGGCCGGGGAATAATGAGTTTATTGGAGCCATGGCCCATAGCCAAACGCCCTACTATAAAACAACTTAAGTACATGTACATATTGAACCTAGGACCACACAATGTCATCCATCATACCCTGGTTCTACTACGCTGATCTTCGCCACGACACAGTTTCACAAATTCACTGCAAAATTACCTTTGCAGCCTTTCAGACGTAAGGCTTCAGTTGATAAACAAATGATAACCATAAATCAGCCCAATGGTCTGGCCGCCCAAGAGCTACGTGCGCTTCTTAAGGCGAAACATGCGATTCGTATCCAGTCGGCCTTAGCTTGAAGAAACCATCGCCTTTGTGGCGTGCGCCTAAACTGCCAATGAGCCAGGAGGCGTGGCACGCGATTTGTAGCCCAGTCGGCCTTGGCGACTGACTTCGACCCATCAGTAAATAGCCGCTGATATCCGGCGTACTGATAACAAAGACGCTGGAACTCGTGCAAGTACTTTGCTGGAGGAGTGGAACCTGTTGGGAGGGATGACAGAGGAAAAGTGAAAATGCCACTTGGATCAAGCCAAGAGGCCACTGGCATGTCCCAATGCCAGTAGACACTGGGTATTTCAAAGGTTATCTCCCAACAGGACTGCTGGAGCCATTCACGGGAATCACCCATACCCACCTCGTGTCTGCCTTTCTGAAAATCTGGACCAAAACCATGGACCAAGCAAGACTGGATCGCACAGCACGCAATCACACAGCATACTGAATGGCCGGTGAATTGCCGGTGAATGCCCTTGCCGGTGAATTGCCAAATGTGGCTCTGAGGCTTCAGCATAGAGGCTGACCACTGGAGATGTCCGAAACCTCCCAGTCGCCAGCACAGGCCACTGTGATGCAAAGTGTTCAATGTCTGGAGAGTCGAGTCACTAGCTGAACCACAGGCCATGTATGCATAATTTAGTTTGCTGCAGAAAAGGGTTCGTTAGACGCACAACATGGCAGTGTGATAAGAATTATTGCAAGATAGATTAGGAGAGGCTGAAGAATATTAATTTCGGAGAAAACATCCATTCAGCAACACTGATTTTGGAAAATCAAGCAATTTGAAAGCCACCTAATATATCCATCAATCGGCTTTTTCCTCGGAAATGTCATTCTCCATCCCACTAACAGCAATCCACTGCTTTCTTTTTCTACCTTTTTTGGTGGGGGGAGTCAGCTGGAATGAGCATGTCTGGCAGTAAGGTGTGGGCCTCTCCGTCTTGCCACAAAATCTCTGATGCCTAATGCTTTGCTAGCCACAGTAGTGCACAACTACATGCAAGGCCGTACCATGACCGATCACCTGCAGAGGTCTCGTGTTGTTGAGCCCATCGCCTGCAATGTCCAGGATTTGGTTTCCTTCATACCATTATCCTTTACAGGTGGGTGCTGTTTCGACGACTGCTTAATGCATTTCGTGATGGACTCCAGAGAAACAGCCATACCCAGTATTCTCGGTTCTGGCTAGTTAGTTAGTTTGGACTTAGTCTTGGACAGAAGGGAAGGGTTGTGGGACTTAGTCTTTGGCTGGATGGTATGGATGCTAATCATTAGGTCTTGATAGAAAAAGCCAGATTGTGGTTTCGAGCTTTTTGGAAAGGAAGGGAATATCTGGTAGAGCAGTATGGATGTTTACCATTACCATTTGGACTTTAGAAAAAAAGGCAGTCCTGGTATTCCAGCTGCTGGATTGGTAGAACAGTTAGTCTTAATGCTAACAAATCCTCAGTCGAAGGACGAGCCTCAATAGATCACAGTGTGGTGGCTGGTCTACGAAATATGGCACCCTGACCGATACCTAAATCGTCTGTGGATGATTTGGTGCCTCCACCTTGAGTGCCTGGGGTAGTTATTGCGGCAGGAATGGGCAACTGGTGACTCAGTTATCAGGAAATAGCAGCCACTTGGGAGGGTGCTGTCAGCGGCGGGCCGAGGTTCTCCCCTATCTCGTTCTGCCACCAAGTAGCACCTCCCTCGGCTTGAGGCACAAACAATATCATTGCTGTGTATAGGCAGAATTCTCACTTACTTCCAATGGCCACTGGCCTAAGTTTATGTACCAAGTGTCCGAACTTGCTGTTTCTCTCGTACTGAGTAGGAATAATATCGCAATCGTGAGCCATCATTTGGCCAAAACTAACCTATCTCATGAAGGTATGAACCTAGCTCACGCTCCATGTTAGTGGGTGAACAAGCCAATGCTTGGCGAATTGTGTCTCGCAATGATGACTACTGGCAGGATCAACCATCAACCAGGTAACTTTCCACTAACAACGGCCTCCTTGTGCAACACGAAAACAAACCACAAGCCATACAATGTACCAGAAAAGCAGAGCATGACAAACAGACCATAAAGCAAGTTGGCATGCATTCAGCCACTTTCAAGGTCACGTTGTTCACACTACTCAGACGTCATTCGCTTGAAGCACGAACCAAATCCGCATTTCAGTCGCAGCTCAAACACTCTCAACAAAAAGACAAGAAGGCATGAAAGAAATCAAATTAGGTTCGTCCTATCTTACTGGAGCTCAAACATGGCACAGAATGCTGCCTTGCCTACCCAGCCGCAGCCCAAAGACTGATTGAAAAGATTACGGTAAGGCCACACGCTTCTTAACGTGCAGTTGTTTCAGCAGCATATCACCAGCCTCTTTCCCCACAGCCAACACATAAAAAACTCAGAGCACAGAATACATCCGATTCACCTCCTACTAAAGCACTCCCAACCCTGGACACAGAAACACATGGAAGAAGCACATTAAGATCATCCAACTAACTCAAGCACTATCACGTCCCCAGTATGCTAGCCTTGCCTTATCCCACAGCCCAAAGACCATCGGAGCAAGATTTCGCACGGCCAGTTCCCTAACGTTCAAATTCTTTCAGCCGGACAAAATGCCAGAAAAAAACTGATATGCCTGCCACCTAATGTACTCCAATTACACAGTACTCTCAGGACACAGCACCAGCACTGACACAGGTCACTCAGCATCAACAGAACAGTCCAATTACTCAAGCTCGAACACATGCTACCATTGCCTAACCGCCCGCAGCTCAAAGACCAACGGGGCTGAATTATGGTAGGGCCAGTCTGGTGACGTTCAAACTCTTTCAGCAGCACATCACCACACTCATTTACCCTCAGCCTAGAGTTAAGACCGTCCACTTACTCAAGCTCGAACATGGCCAAGCAATTCAGCATGCTACACTTGCCATCCTGCCTGCAGCCCGAAGACCGACAAAGCTAGATTATAACTGTAGGCTGTTAACTTTCAAACTTCAGCACCACATCACAACACTCGTTTGCCTAGAGCTCAACGGATCTCGAACTAGTGGAACACAAGCAGCAACAACCGCTCGCCTTCAACTTATGCACTCCCAATCAGGGCATTAGTTCCTCAAGCTCAAAATAGGCATAGCATGCTACCGTTGTGCTACTTCCCTACCAGCCCAAAGCACAAAGACCGACGGAGCATCATTACAGTAGGGCCAAGACGCTAAGGCTCAAACTCTTTCAGCAGCAAATCACCACACGTATTTAGCTACAGTAAAGAGTTAGGAGTGTCCACTTACTCAAGCTCTAACATGGCCCAGCATGCTACGCCTGCCTACCCGCCAGAAAACCGACAGAGAAAGATTATGGGACTGCCAGGCCACTAATGTAAAACATTTTCAGCAGAACATCACCATTCTCTCTGCCTAGAAACACAAGAGAAGCAGCAAACCTACTATGCTAGTTAGTCCAGTTAACCTTTTTCAAGCCCCACAGCAAAGCTTTAAGATGCTATCCTTGCATACTCACCATGAAGCCAGTGAGATTGCCCGTATCGTCCGAAGAATCATGGGACAATAAAAGTCTGATAAAGCAAGATTATTATAGGTCCAGAGCAGCGTCAGAGCTCGTCCACAGTACAAGACCCGTCTCTTAATTGCATTCATCGGCAGTACATGTGCGACATCTTCAGCCAAAGGATCTGAGCCCTCCGAAGGATCTATTGCCACAAAAGCCTAGTCTCCAAAGAGGTGCCATTTATTGACCATTGCTGCTTTTAAAATCATCCTCAACCCAATTGCTTTCCTTGCCTGCTCGCCCATGGGCCGAAGAAAGAGAAAGCAAGCTATGGTGGAACAAGGCCGTCACCTCCGGCAATATCGCACATAAGACCAACAAAGCAGTGGAAAAGTCTCAGCAATCTTTGAAATTCATCCGTTCGTTTTCCGCTCTTTTTGGTCACGAAGACAGGTGATGTCTCTCGTTCTTAGCTCTTCTCTCGCTCTCTCTTTCCAGGTTTACAGAGCGCTTCCGTCAAAACCACAGGTTTTAATACTCTTCTTTGGCCAAACTCCATTTTCCATCAGATTTCAAGCTCTGCTTGCCCTCATTCTACTTTCATTTATTTTGTACATACAGTCACACCACACGGTATAACAGAACCAAATCATTATTCAGAACTTTCTCAATCCCATGAATTATGGGTTTGGACACGCTACGCCAAAGCGTAGTTAAGAACACGGCTGCACGCAACAAGCCACCCTTCCCCATTGTATGCCTTCGGCGTTATGTTGGACACTGCTCGATGCCATAACCGGCGCCCCAGCACGTTAATCCTTCTGTGGTAGGGAAAAAAACAATTTATATTAACCACCGATTTTGCTGGCTGGGTTCTCGGGAGTTTGAGCAATCTCTCCCTCTGAGCAATTCATTGTGTACCAGTTGCACGCAGAAGATGGTATTTAGGAGAACCTAGGTATGCCAACCTTTAAAGAACCCAATCTGGTCTGATCTGCCTGCACCACCAGTCATGTGACCAAGCTATCCAAAGAAAACATAAATACAGACCCATGCTGCTATTAGGCTTCGTGTGCCCTAACCGAAGAAGTAAACACACTACGCCATCATAGTAGCTAACCCATCCTTAGTGACGCTAAACCATCCGCCGAAGACGTAGAACACTCAGGCCTCAGAAGGCAAATCAGTAACTGTTTACACTACAGTAGTATTTCATTCATCACACAGAGGTGGTTGAAAGAAATTCGGCAGCCTCCACGGCTACCCAGAAAAGTCGACTCTCAGCAGTTTTGTTCGCATGGAGAATAGCACATCCATTTATTTTGGACACGCCAGCCTGCTCTCCACAACTGTAATTTGGACTTTTACATCAGCATTGCTAACGCAGATGAACGTATTTCCTACTAACAAAAACGACAATCAAACACCCATGACAAAGTGAGGGTCGATGGCATGAAGGAGTTGAAGCCGTGAACAAATCATGCTGTGATAAACAGCAAAACCCTGTTCAGCCACGTGACATTGCTTAGTGCACCTTGTGTTGCTAACGTAGGCATTTTAGACAGCCCCAATACGGCCTCCCAGACTGAGATAGGTTTCCAACAAAAGCATCCAAAAATTATTGGTGTGGAGAAACGTCATATGGCAGGCAGGAAACTGAATCACCGAAGGCACCACACATTCTTAAGGAGATGACCTTCAGCGAAGCGCTTTGATCGGCAAAGTTTTGGATTAACGAGATTCCTACTCAGCCAGACAGCATAATCAGTCCCATTATATACTATGTGGAAGTGCACGTAGTGTTGCCAACACATGTCAAATCATAAACTGGAAGGTCTAAAGTCCTGAATTTCGGAAAGTACATAAGTAGTAGGGAAATGCGATATAGAAAAACGGACAGAGGGAGGGAAACCAAAGTTACGTGACCTCACCCCCAAACCATCCCGTCCTGTCCACCCCGTGGGATCTCAGCCGACAGGCTATTTCCCCTGTCTGGTGGCTCCACCCCCACGCAACCTCACCCCCGGGCCCACGACTCGAACCTCTGAGACGTTGATTTGGATGAGGGTGGGAATCACGTTTGACGAACTGGCCGAGGTTAAAGTCACCCCTTCCTCCACCACGGGACACCACCCCCCTTCCTCACCATATGGGACGCGAACAGGCTCAAGAAGGTGTTAATGTAGACTTATTAAAACTTAACAGTATTCTGGTTCACTCAGATATCATCGTTGGATCATACGTAAAATCCAGACTGTTCCAACACTAAGCTTTTTCCCCAACGTCTCTCCCGGAATTCAATGTACTTACAATTACGAGGCACGAAATTAGCGACATGAGAATCTGGTTAACTCATCAAGACAACTGTACCCTCAATTTACGTGGGGAAACAGTTACGATTGGACTCCAGCTCAAATCGATGTAGAGAAAAAAAGACCATGATTGTATTTCGTAAACGCTACCAACCGAATAAGCAGCCAGCGAAATGAACAAGAACGGACGAACTCATATAGGCCAATCGAACCTTTATAAGCTTTCTCTGTATAGGAGAGATATAAGAAAAAAAGAGGGAATAATGTCCGTATCAGTAGCTCAAGGATACGCAGAACTCGTGGAACCATTACAGGTCGACAGATCGGTGGATATGCACGTGTATCGTGAGTATTACCCCATCGTTGGTACTAGTCAAAACAACGTAAATTCAGAAATAAGGGTAGTGACTGAAAACCAGGATGTATTCACCCAGCCATCGCGAAGTTATTTATGTGTAAAATGAGAGATAGCGAAAGCAGTGGATGGATCAGCTTACGCAGATGCTGATCTCGTGACGCAAGTCAACAATGGTGTGGCCGTTCAGTTCACAACATTAAATCACACCTTGGTGACAAGTTGGTGGATGACCTGAATTACCCCGGTTACGCTACAACTATTAAAGGTCTGCGTCGTATGGATCATCGGATCAAAGAAGATTGCTAAGTGCGTGCTGAAAACTTGACGATGCTGCCTCTAGTACGGTGGTAGCTACCGACAAGTGATTTGCGATGAGACACAACATGATTATCAAGGTAGGTTCATCTTCCTCATATGTGCTTCGCATTTCCTGGTTTTTTTTCGAAGACTACGACAAAATCATTTATGGTGCCAAGCAAATTTTGACAATGATGAGGACAGATAAGGGCGTCACGTTGTACGAGTCAGCAGGGGCCACAAATGCAACCATGCAACTCATGCATAGTCAGCTGGCTCATGCCTCACGTTGTGCATTCCAATGAAGAGATACTACGCCTCAACAAGTTAATCTATAGGGGCGACGATGCATGGCCGTGGGAAGCGGTATGGCTGGTGCGGTATTTGCCGTACCACTTTTCGGCAAATAGTTTTAAAATACTGCACACCCAAACACACAAAATGCGGCTGCTGTAGTCAATCCTTTGAAGCCTCCATATAAGGCTTTTCTGCCGCGCTTTGATGAGCACAGTCTCTCCCTCTGGCATGAACTGAACACAACTTCCCCTACCTATGAAGGACAATGAGCTTGCACAGGAGGAGGTGGTTTGGGGAAAAAGAAGTAAAAGAAACTTTTCAGAACGTAACGCTACCAAGGATGTAAGTCTTATCATGAACTTCCACGTTTTAAACGTCAAACTTTGAAACCTTATAGTTTTCCCCAGAATATACATATACCAGCGAAATCAGTATTTGGGGTCGCGTCATAATTACTTCACTGCATTAAAAATTTTAAGGACAACAATTGAACAGTTTGGCTCCATAGAATGGTCATTTGTTGCTGCTGTTGTTGTTGTTGGGACCCTTTGTTCTCACCTTGAGATCCAACCAAATAATCGATTTTCAAGTTTTATATTTTAATACGTAGGTATGAACAAGGTTTAGAGCCTTTTGAACGTTATTTTAATGTGACTACAATATTCTTGTTGTTGTTCTTCTTCTTGGGTAAGTCTTGCTTACACCTGGAGATCGAACCAATGAACCGATTTTCAATTTGTACAGCTTAAAATGTAGGTAATAACAAAGGCCAGGACATTTTGAAAGCTATTTTATTGTGACTGATTTGCATCAAAAAGCGTTCATATCAATTATCTAGTATCGCGATTATCTTGCGGCAGATCTTTAGTCATTTAATTTGCCTGAAATACCTCTAAAGGAATAAAAAAAAACAAGTATAAAATACGGATGTAAGCCTTAAGAAAAAAAAACTTAACGCTCTAAGGGAACAATAAAAAAACAGACATGTAATGCCATCAGTGTCACAAGAGAAGCTCCGCCTTCCTAAGCCTTAAAAAAAACATAATGATCTAAAGGAATGGATACAAGAAAAAGATATGTAAATCCATCAGCATCGCACTAATACGTGTAAAAGAATCTACAGCATGTTTTGGGGGATTTTGAAGATTCTTTTACACGTATTAGTGCGACGCTGATGGCTTATCATTGTCTGTTAGAGCATTAAGGTTTTTAAGGATTATATCATATATGGTGATAGCCGTATCATACACGGTATCATACGCCGTATCATACAAGATTTAGTTTAGGGGTTTGAATAATATCTCTGTAATGTGTGGTGCAGTGGCAACCCGGACCACTGCACTGTGAATGAGGTTGGCGCTAATGACCAAGCTGTCGACGCGCCATTAAGCCTCATCTACCCCCCCCCCTCATACACGGTATATATGATTGAAGTCCTCTTTCCAGCAAAACTAAAACTATTAATTTCTCCGTTTCTATTCAATAAATTTCGACGAAACTTGGCCAGATAGTAGATAGCAACTTTTCCAAACTTTATACCAACTTTTTTGCAAATCCGTGGAAGCGTAATAGTAGGGAACCACGCGCAAATTTGAAAACTATTCACTTGTTGTTGTAGTTGTTGTTCTTCTTATGTGACATGGTTTCAGAGAAAACTGCTGCACCTACCTAAAGTCTGAAACACGATCTTAGCCAGAAATTTCCCTGGGATCCTCAGAGGAACCACTTTTTCGATTGGTCGATCCATTCCGAGGTACGGATTCCTGAACGATCATTTTGATTGTTTTACATTGTTTTAACCATTGTAATTATGGAACGATGCCACTCAGGAAACTCCAGCTCCATTCTTCGTGCACGCGTTATAGCTTTGCTAAAAAGTTTATTGTTGAAGGGTGGAGTTGTGGAGTTGTGGAGTTGTGGTTGTGTAGTGTGTGCTGGTATTGTATTGTGGTGAGGTTGTATTGGGCTGTAACAGTTATAGTAATTTGTGTATAGGAGCGTACGGTTGTGGACCATGACTTCTGTGAAATAAATGAATGATTGAAAGAAGCCGTGTTTCAGCTAAACGAATAAAGAATTTAACCAAACTAAGCTACGTTGTTAATTTCGTGGCCTCTGGCTTCGTAATCGGCAGCTATAAACGAAAGAATTTCGTATTTATTTCGTAAATGCAGGCTTTCAGAGCTGAGTTGAATTGTTTAAAAGTGGCCAGCAATAAAACATACATAAACAATGCATGCATAAACCTTTGTAGCACGACGCCATAGCCGTACAAAAGGTACACGAATTTCTAACAAAAACATCAAGTGTGCCTTAAAAAAGGGGGTTATATGATTGAAATATCACTTTAAGGGTAAGTGAGGGTCTAAAAGTCAAACCTGTAAGGAACACGGCCAAGCTTAGACTGTAAGGGTGTAGGTGTCAAATTTGGTCAGTAAGACGCTGCTAAGCATTATACCCTTACTACCCGGTGATCATGTTAATGACTTAGTAAGGAAAATTGGAAATTAGCCAACAGCGAAAATCATACACTAGAAATAACGTAGTTCAGTAAGCCACCTTTATGCACTTACGTTAAATCGGAGTGGTATGACCCGGATTCGAACCGCTACCCAGTTCGCGCTCAGATCACTTGCATAGCGCCATTAATCTCTCCATTGCGCTCTGTTCAAACGTAAGTGTATAAAGGTGGCTTACTGAACTACATTATTTCTAGTGTACGATTTTCTCTGTTGGCCAATTTCCAAGTTTCCGTAATATTATTTCCAGCGATTTATGTCTATTTGTTAATGACTTAGTAACACAGACAAAATGGGTGTATACGCTTAAGCTTGTAGCAGGTTGTCTTGCTTGGAATCGCTATCATGTTACCAAACCGACAAAAAATGTCGACCTAAAGCAAAGTAGGAAACCCACACCCCCACTATCATTGGATCATCACATTGGTCTTTATAGGACGATCTCGGATAGCTGTTCCTCAAAACCCGGGTAGCGGGTCTAATGTTTAGCAGCGTCTTACTGGCCAAATTTGACACCTACACCCTTACAGTAAAGCTTATCCGTGTTCCTTACAGGTTTTGACTTTTAGACCCTTACTTTTAACTTTTAACGATACGTTTTTTAATATTATTATGATTGAAGTTTCACTTTACTTGTTAAAATGTACACGGATAAAATTTGGATAATTTTTAATTGAAATAATGAAATGTACAATTGAGAAATTGTATCTGTTTAGGTGCTGTTGTGCTTTACCAATCATATATTTAAAACGTAAAGCACAATAGCACTTAAACAGATAAAATTTTCTCATTTGTACGTTTCATTATTTCAATTAAAAATTATCCAAATTTTATCCGTGTACATTTTAACAAGTGAAACATCAATCATATAACCTCCTTTTTAACGGCACACTTGACGTTTTTATTAGTAATCCGTATTTAAATGCTGTAAAGCTACAGCGTCAGCAAAAGATCAATATCAAATGTTGGAGAAAGCCTAACTCAGCAGCCAACCGACTGCAACTTTCTCAAAAGTAAGTTTCGTAAGTCAGTAATGACAGAAGAAGTATCGCCTACATATGTACGGGGGTAGTTTCGTTAATATGAACCATATTTTAGCTAAACAAGAAACATTAAAATTTCGTTCAAAACAAGGTCTCCAGAAGCCAGATAAGACACTGCACACCAGAATTTGCTTCAGCTCCCGGGGCTCTGTCCCGGACCCCACAGTGGGAGCTTACAGCGCTCCCTTATAGTCCCTCTAGCTGATTTTATTGTGTCGTACCACTTCTAATTCGCTTCCTACGGCCCTGCGACGATGTCAAGATAGGATTTCATCATTGGCACTATGACAGCAACAAAGGTTCTGACCACCGCTTCCCACACCTGGTGTCTTATCACTACCTACGCTATAAAACCAAGGTTGATCATTCTGGCATTTTCCACCAATCGCTCAAATAATGAGGTAAAGATCCGGACGCCTTCGATCATTGTAATTTGATCGATTGTCACGTGATGCTAAATGGGGTTTAGGAAAAATGTAAGCACTGGAACAAAGTATGTTGAACAGGAGAAGCCCAAAGTGCACATGTAAAACCAACACAACCCGACGTTTCGAGCTAGCTCCAGCTCATTATCAAGGGAAATACAAGATATACTTAAAATTGCATAAAGTTGCAAACAGACAAATGCAGGCAAAACTACCTAAGTCAAACTACACTTCGAACAAGTTAAAAATTTAAAATTTTAAAAGGAGAGGAAGAGGAGAGCGACCTCTTTGTGCTGAAAGCACAAGAAGAAGTGGCGAAATTTGAGTATAGTCCGGGTTTAAATCAGTTTTCCCTGGTGGTGTGGGTATCAAACAGTTATTTTTATAGTACCTTGGTGTCGGAATTTAGTAACAGAGGGCTTTTTGAGGAGTGCTAAGTATTCTTTGAATTTGTTGTCATTAGGGAGCAGATGATTATGAACCTGTGGATCGTGCAAGACGAGAGAGTTTCAAGATTATGCCTAGTGCGAATATGTAGAATTTGGAAATGAATCCTAGTGTTTGAAATATTATGTTTGTGACCCGTTTTTTTTAAATGCTGAACCAATGAGTTATTGTTGTCCAGAAGTTTGATATTCGATTTGTGGGATCTTAATCGTTCTATTAGCGTTTGTTCACTGTGTCCAATATAGGTGGCGCCACATGTTTTATTTTCTCAAGGAATTTGGTATATGGTTTTCTTTTTCATGTGTGCAGGAAGTTTGAAGTCTGGCTGCATTGTCTTTTGGAGAGACAATTTGAGGTTTGGATGATTTTTGGTGACTAGTCGAATGCCCTGTGTGTGTAGTAGAGAGCGAAGGGGTTCAGTTACACCTTGAATGTATAGGGTGACAATAAAGTTAGCTGTTTTGGAATTTGGGGGTGGAGAGAGAGATTTTCATTTGAAGTAGCCAAATCAGACTAGAAAACCGAGTGACAAGGTGGAGGTATTTAAAAATGATGTACCGAAATTCACTCAAAATGGTGTTGTGGTTGAGTGGTGTGAGTGCTCACTCTCTGTATTTAATTTTTAAGGATGCTGAGTTTATAAATTGGGTCCGTATATGACTGGGAAAAAGGAACACGAGTGGTTTGTGAAGGTTTCCTGTAGTGAAGGAATTCTATGTATCCGAAAGCATTAATGTAGAGAGTAATGTCCAGAAATGAAACAAATTTAGAATCCGGGGCCTCCATAGTGAAGCAGATGGAGGAATGGTAATTGTTCAGAAACACAAGTATTTTACTACGAAGTGAAATGGGGCAAAGGGCCAAACTATCGTCAACGAATCTTTTATAGTAGAGTGTTTCAGGAAATTGGGCTATAAGAGCATTGTCAACATTGTTCATAACAGTGTCACACAGGAAAGTGGCAATGGGGGTACCCATGGGGACTGAATTGTGTTGGTTGAAGTACCATATTTTATGCTGGACGTAAGTTGTAGCAAAAATGATTTTTAAAGCATCGATAAATTCTTCTGTGTTCCAGCCTAATTGCTGGAGGGGGGTCGGATCAAGAGTAAGTTTATTTTCGATAATAGCGAGCAGGTGTTGGCGGTCAATGGATTGAAACATTGATTTGACATCAAATGATACCAGGAGGAAATGAAAGCTGGGAGTACACAACTGTAACACATACCACAGAATGCGGCACTTGTCGTTTTGGAATGGGGCTTCACCACAACACGTAAACCCCAGCCTAAGCGAAAATATCAGATTTTCTTGTCACTTCTGTAGATTATTTCAGTTTATACGCTTTAGAAATTAAGTTACATGCTCGATTTTGGTTTATATGCTTGAATTTACGCAGATTAGTTTGCTTACATTTGATTTAAAGTGGGCCAGTGTCGTACAGCAGGTTTGTAAGTTCCAACGAAACACAATTTTTGTTCTTCGAACCAAAGAAGAATGATAATTGGTATAGGACAAGAAGCACCAATACGCCATATTTTGAGTAATAGACTATACTTTCGGTTGAAGCAAAGGATTAAACGAAGGAGACGGCCATGTTGCGGGTAGGAGACAACCATCTTACAGGAAACCAGGCAGGAAACAGACGGCCATCAACCGTAAGGAGACGGCCATGTTGGAGGAAGTGACGTATTATTCACGCAAATGTAACACGCTGCATTCGAAAACCACAAGCCAACCTCAACCAAACTC